>JAUESR010000196.1:9907500-10115000 GCA_030914345.1 Drosophila koepferae | reverse complement strand
TTAATACTGTCTGCGCTCAATATAAAAACTAATTGAATATCGTTTGCCGAATGAACGCTCGTAAATTCTGTCCAAATAATTTGTAAGTTGTTCAAAGCAATAGTTGGAGTTGGAGCATTGGCCATTAATTGACATCGGCTCAATGGGCCGCCAAATGTCGAAAGTTAGCGAGCCGCAGCGCCAGCCTGACCGACTCCCCAGGGAGAGGTCTAACTCCAAAAATTTTTAGTTGTTCTGAGCTGCTGCTGCTGCTGCTGCAGCTGCAACTGGACAGTTTGCTCTGGTTATAGATGTTGTCTGATTGAGTTGACCGGCCCGATGGTGCAACAATATTTATAGAGCATTCGTATACAACTAGACGCAGTTGCTTTTTGCTGCGCTGCACTGTGGGAAGAGAAAAAGTATGGACTGAGGACTGAGGACTGGGGATTGGGGACTGGAGACTGGGGACTGAACGGCTGTCTGTGGCTCTGCTAACAAATTGCAGCGCTGCGGTTTTTGCGGCTGGGCGGCAGCGCACTACATAAAATATGAGCAAGGTCAGCAAGGGGCGTGGGGCGAGGGCGGTCAAACGAACGGACGGAGTGAGGGACGAAGGGACGGACTTATGTTGGCTGGTCAATTTCAATAGAGTCATAAAAATAGTTAGGCTATTTTGAAATACGAGTATTGAGGGCGACTGCACAGGCAAGCCTTGTGTTTTCTCTTGGTTTCTCCTCTGCTTTTTTTTTTTTGGGCAATTTGTTAAACGGCATTGCAAGTAAAGTCAATTAGAAAAAGTGACCGAAAATCCTTTGGCTATGGCCATGGCACGCCCATGGCTACAGCTGCAGGCATTGCTATGGCTAGTGCTATTGCTGGAGCTGCAGCTGGAGCGGGAGCTGGAGCCATCATCGAGCAGCCACCATTTACCAGTTAAGCCTTAATTGATTTACAACAAAAGCAAATGCAAGAAAATGTACAACAAATACGAAATGATTTCACTTGGCCTTTTTTTCCGCTTGATGCCTTCACTTTTGCTCTCTCCCACTTCCACTCTATCTCGCTCTCTCTCTCTCTCTCTGTCTCCCTCTCACTCAGTGTGCGCTGCCCTCGTTATGCAGCTGCTGCCAGCTTGGCAAGCAGACGTAAGAGCTCTGCGCCTCCATTCACCTTCAAGCTACCCTGTACTCTGCCAGCGGTCATGACATGCAGCATATGCGCTATGAGCCCAAAGCAATTCGCTTAATTTTACGACTCTCATTTCCCCAAAGGTTAGTCAATTCATGATAATGTAGGGTATCAGGCGGTTGGGCAAGTGAGTTCAGTTGTATATATATATATTTATATATATATATACATAATTGACCCAGTCAATTAATAAATGCCCGCTTTGGCCTGGCGTTGGCTTTTGTTCTCTCTGCGCTGTTAAGTATGCTGCACTTTATTTGCAAACGAGCAAAGTTGGCGTAAAGAACAGAACCTGAAACAAAGCTACAGAAACAGAGACAGAGAGTGAGTGAGAGAGGGAGAGACAGAGGGAGAGGCTGGTGGGAGGAGGCAAAAGCGATTTTTACATTTCGCTTTTGACTTGCCGCTGGGTCGCTGGGTGAAATATCTTTATTACAACATAATTAAAAGTACATTTTTGCCGTGCTCATTAAGTTAATGCGCAAAAAGGAAAACACAACTGCTGCGGCAGTGGTGCGGCGGTGCAGTGGTTCGACTAGGCTTTAGGGGGCGGGTTGGCAGTGGGCGGGTGCGCATCTCGCAATTCGACCAGCCACAAATCTAAGCAATTTCATGCAGCTGCAGCCGATGCTAATGATGGGCAGAAGCAGTAGAGCAAATTAGATAGATTCAATTAACTATTATGTGCAGCACCTCAACTGTAGCAAGAGGGAGAGGGAGAGCACTCCAAATTGCAGTCAAAGAACTTAAGTTTAGCAAGTGGATTTCATAACAATGTTCAGCTTACATCACAAATTGTTTAATGCAAATTAATTGAATTATTTATTTAGCTCGTGTTATGGTAGACATTCATTTCATTTGCTTTGCGTTTTCGCACATGGCCAAAATGTTGGCCAACTGGCCCAGAGCTTGCTCGATAATTAGAAACTTTGGCCAGCAATCATGGTCGCGAAGTGCCAAAGCAAACCGGATGCATAGACAGAGTGAAATGATTGCAGAGAAAGGGCGAGAGAGAGGGAGGGACTGGGAGAGTATGTCCTTATGTACATATATATGTATTGGCTAGCAAGTTATTCCATTAAAGGATACTTGCAATTTGTATGCATATATATGTATACATATAACGAGCTGTGTATGCAGACTTATGTGAATGACTGTGTAGCATCGTTGCAGCGTCGAGTCTTGGCCATGTGCAGCTAATTGACTGTGGCCAATTGGCAATTAAATTGCATTTAGCAGCCCTTCTTCGCATTGCTCGGGCTTAGCACATTATTGCAGCCATATTTATGTTAATTAAATTACGAAAACCAAACAGTCCGGCCAAGTGGCCATAAATAGCACAATTCATTAGCCATATCGAATACACTGCCAATGGCAGTGCTCTGTTAGAATGCTTTGAAGTTGAAGCCAACAGCGATTGGATTTAATGGCTCGACTTTGAGCTTGATTAAATAAATTACTTGCACGAAATTTACAACATTGTTTTCTAACTAAAATTAATAACATTAAAAAAAAAAGACGAACGCAACACATGTCTCTCTCTCTCTCTCTCTCTCTCTCGCTGTCGTGTCGTTTCTCTTGCAATGAAACTTTTGAAATTTTTATGACGCAAGTTTATTTTAAAACTTTCTGCCAGCCGCTTTGGCTGCAAAAAAAAAAAAAAAGAAGTAAGTAAGAAAAATACTTGGCAGCTGATTCCCGTGGGCTATCCAAGTCAACAGCGCGACAGAAAGAGAGAGATAGAGAGTGGGAGAGGGAGACAGAGCTCCCTTGACTCTCTTGTACTTTCATTGTTTTCCAGTTGGTATTTTGACTCAGCTTATTATGTGACACAGAAAGAGACAGGCATATTTAAATTGCAAAGAGAGAGATAGACAGAGAGAGAGAGAGAGTGTGTGTGTGGTATTGGCAGCGGCAAGGCGCGTTAAGTTGTCGCTGAGCCCGACAAGAAATTGTAAACTTTTTTAATTAAGGTAAAGAATTCGCTCTGGCCCACAAATTCAAGTCAACTGAATTCTGGACTACCCACACTATGCAAGCCAGTGCCCTGCCCGCCATCCCTTCAACAATGCCACTCCCAAGGGTGCAATGCATATTTTATACACTTTGAATATCTTTGCCATATGATAGTAATTGCCTCTGGCAGTTGAGAGCAGCTCAAATATGCAATAAAATTATGAAAATATTCGGAGAAAAATACATATAAAAAACTAACTAAAATTAAACGAAATTTTTGCATATAAAAAACTAACTAAAATTAAAAGAAATTTTGCATCAGAGAATTGAGTGGAGCAATTATATCTAACCCATAAAAAATCTCAGCTCGTGTGAGTCGAGCAAACTTTTGATAATTCAAATCAAAGATATAGAAAATGTGCAAATGGATTCTGTTCACTTTGCTCAGCTCTCTCTCTCTCTCGCTCTCTGCTTTTCAATTAAAAAGGTTAAATCGCTTCAGCGTTCGAAATTTCAATGCTTCTCCGTTGCATTTTCGAACGTTGATTGGATTTCGTTTCGTATCTGGCGCTGGCCCATGCGTCGTATACGCAATGTGTAACCAGCAGGCCGCAGCAGTTAATTAGGCATAATCTTGGCGGCCATTGCAGCTGACAGACAGACAGACAGACGCCACTGTTGGTGCGTGTGTGGCACGTTTGGAAATGCCTCTGCCTCTGGCACATCGTAGAGTGAAGGCAGCGCGCTGCCAAATGAAATGACGTTTAGCCGTGCAATTTTGACAGCGTTTTAATATGCAGTCAAACACGCCCAACACTCACCTGTCTGTCTGTCTGTCTGTCTGTGCTGTTGCAGCAGGTTGGCTGGCATTTCAAATTGAAATTACTTGGCTCTTAGCTGTTAGCTGCACTCGAATGCGCTCGCTGCATTTAGCAGTTGGCTTTCGGCTTTGGGCTTTTGGCTTTTTGGCCTTCGGCCTTCGTGGGCTTTGTGGCACGATGAGGCACAGTTAATTAAGTACAGAGCTGCGGCTTATGCTGAAACAGATACCGTTCTACTGGCAAGCGAGAGTGAAATTAGAGCTTAAGGCTTTAAGTGCTGCCACACACATCACACGCACACACACACACGCCCACAATCACACGCCCATGTGAGCACAAACAATTGCGAGGGCAAAAAAAAAGAAAAACACCTGCAACTTTTATGGGCCAGCAGCGGGCAACGAATGCCCTCAGCCTAGGCAAATAAAACTGGGCAGTTAAATTAAAAATGTAAAAGTCATCCGGGCTGTCGGGCTGTTGGGCCGTTGGGCCATTGGGCTGTTGGGATGACCTGTGTAACGGGCATTGTCATGTGCACAAACGTGGCCAATTCTAAAAATAGTCGCACTTCCATTTGCAAGAAATAATCAGAGCATAGGTAAGTGCAGAAGTAGGCGCACGCACCAACCAGAAGCACCTTTCAAGCCCGCCCGGGTGGCCAGGCCGAGGCGTCAAAGGGCCGTCAAGCTGCTGATGCCGTGACAGCTGCACACGCAGGTGCTGGCTATAAATGAGGAGGAATACAAAAGCGTCTTGCAGTCCAATTGCCATTATGCAGCACTAAAGCTACGCAATATCAGGCAATATGTGTGCCTGACGTGTGTCTGTGTGTGTGTGTGTGTGTGTGTAGCATATCATAGATACAACTCGCCCTGCCATAAACCTTTGACGAGTGCCATGTCAGCGCTGAAGGACTTTGCACTCATTATTAAAGCACCTCAACCACTGAGCAGTCACAACCTGAGCTAGTTGCCAATAGCTGTCAAGGCTTTGACAAGCTCTGACAACAAACACAATCAGGGCAACCTACGCCGAGTATGCTCTGCTCCACTTATTAGATGAGCAGCATCAATGGGAAATTGAAATCGAATTTGTGGAGAAATTGAGGCTAAAAGCATATATTGACTATGCATTCTAATGATAATGTGAATGATAATTATAGCAACAATATGTATTATGATGATGGCAATGACAATGACAATGACAATGACAATGACAATGACAATGACAATGACAATGACAATGACAATGACAATGACAATGACAATGACATGACAATGACGATGACAATGACAATGACAATGACAATGACAATGACAATGACAATGACAATGACAATGACAATGACAATGACAATGACAATGACAATGACAATGACAATGACAATGACAATGACAATGACAATGACAATGACAATGACAATGACAATGACAATGACAATGACAATGACAAGACAATGACATGACAATGACAATGACAATGACAATGACAATGACAATGACAATGACAATGACAATGACAATGACAATGAGACAATGACAATGACAATGACAATGATGACAATGACAATGACAATGACAATGACAATGACAATGACAATGACAATGACAATGACAATGACTTTATATACAATGCATTATAATAAAATAAAATCGAGTACTGACAATAAATACCAAAATACTAAAAATACAATTTGTGATTATTTATAGTCTATAGTACATAATTGTGATTATTTATAGCTTTAGCCCCAACTAACAAATTAGTTTTCATAATCTTCTATTTCCGATTTGGACTCGCCCATTTCTCATTTCCCAATTGCTTGACTTCCAAATTGACTTGCAAGCTATTGTTTGACATATCACATTTTTATTATAAAATATGTACATATTTACATATATATACATATAATTTATGGCAGACATATTTACATTTAGCATAGCTCTAAATCAAATTATCGTAGCCAAAACAGAGTTGTGTATATACATATATACTTTTCAACTCCTTGAGGTTCATAAAACAAAAGAAAGCAATACATTTTCATATAAACAGAATATTGAGTTTTCTGCCCTTCCGCTGCTTGTGTATGTTGTGTGTGTTTCATCTCTAGCGATTGCTCGAAGAAATCGCATTAAAACTGATTTATTGCTGCAGATAACATTTGGATTTATGTTGGACTCGTATTGAAGACACTTTGCTCTGGGCTCGCTGCCACCAGCCCAGCTCCGTCTCTTAGTCCACGAAGTGGCAAGCCGCAAGCCATCGCAGCAAAAGTCTAAAAGTCTGCTTGATAGCTGGCAGCAGACAGTGCTATCAAAGCACATTTAATTAAGATTTAAACTTTAATTATGATTTAAAAGATTACAATGTCAAATTTGCAGTACATATACCCCTATATGTTGCCCTACCACACCACCGCCTACCAACTACCGCCTCGGCACGCCCATTGTTAGCGTTAAGCATCGATTGGGTTAGAGGAGGGATATGATTAAGGCCACAGCGATAAAGCGCTTGCTTCCACTGCCGTCGGCATTGCCATATAATTTTCCATTAGCGCGGCTTTAGCCATTAGCATGGCTGTTGCCATTGGGCCGGGCCAGTTCACATGCTTGGAATATTTAGTGTGCGATCTCGCTTGCGCGCACACAATTGAATAACCCAAAGGCTTTGCTTGATCCTCAAATAATACGCACCAACACACACACACACACACACACGCACACACTTGGACAATATGCATTTGCACTAATGCTAATGCTAATGCAAAACGGCAAACGGCAAACGGCAAACGGCAAATGCTGAATGCAGCACGCGCTGCATAATATCTAATAGTTAGCTGGTGCATGTAAAGGCAAAGGGAATCAATGAAAGAATTAATAGTGCTGCTATGCTAGAGCATAATCGACTACGAATACTTGTTGAACAATAATTTATTCCCTTATTCAATGAAAGTTGTATATGCAAAGAGATATCTCAAGTGATTCAACGGCAAGAGTTTGTACTTTTATTGCTGGCTCTGAAACTATGTCAAGATATATAGCAATGCCTGGTAACATAGTATATCTCAAAGGACGGGTATACACGCACTAATATATATGAACATACTATATTGATAAAGAAGTATCAAAAAGTTGGCTTTAAAATAAGAAAAATTTAAATATACCTTATATAATTTAATTTATTTAATGTGTTGACAATCCCAAGGTAAAACTTCATAATACTATAATTGTATTATAATAAAGCCTAATAAAGAACATTTAAATAACAATTGTATCGCCAATTCGCATATATTTTGACATATATTTACAGGGTATTTCAGAGTGCAGCCTGCAGCATAGAGAATTGATTGCATAAGTATATGCGCGTATTAACTTGATTATTATCTGAAACTGCCAAACACTTTGGCATGAATAACTGATTACATATAAATATATGTATATATTACAAGCATATATATACACATGTGTGGGCGTGTGTATATGTATAAACCGTTAATATTCATTACAATTTGCTTTTAAATGTCAAAGGAAAGTCGTGGCCCAGCGCCCAAACGTCGCCCACCTCACAGTTTCCCAGTTTCCGGCCGATTTCATTGTCGCCATATTTAACTGCGTGTGTGTGTGTGTGTGTGTGTGTGTTTGAGTTTGTGTGCTGTTTGTATTCAAGACAGCCTTATGTGTGCGAATATCTTTCGTGCATTTGCCCAGTGCGAAAAGTAGTTGGCTTTCTGCTTTGCTGCTTTGCTGTTTTGCTATTTTATTTTATTTTATTTATACGAACCGCCCGCAAGTCGCTTTCATAAGTTTATTATTTATAAGTCTCACTCGAGTGCGACACTTTGGACGAGTGTGTTCACAGTTAACTATGCACACAGACACTGTGTGTGTGTGTGTGTGTGTGTGTGTGTGTGATGGGCGTGTCAGCTACAGTTGTGTGCAGGCTTTTATGTGCGCCTGGCAATCAGTTTATATTTTGTATGGTTTATTAACAATTTGTGCTCCAACAAGCGGGCAGCAACAAATTCAACTTTTATTGCAAGTGAGTGAAAGAGAGAGAGGGAGAGAGAATGGCAATGGCAATGGGAGTGGGAGAGAGGGAGAACCGAAACAATAAGCATTTTAATGCACGCGTCATCTCTGACGACTGTGTGTGTGTGTGTGTGTTCGGGCTGTACATATGTACTTGGAGTGAAAATATTGTCGCATCAGTGAAAAAAACGAAAACGTTTTTATTGTATTTTATTGTTAAAGGCGCTTATGTTTTTATGGCAAGCATAAAACATGGCCAAATGCGAGGTTTTTGGCCCTGTGGATGATGCTGGCTGCTTAGAGGCTGCTAGAGCACGCAGTTGGCGGTCTGGCTGAGAGAGCGCCGAGGGAACGCTGCTGGAACGCGCTTTGTCACGCCCATTTGCACAGCGGGCGCTGCGCTTCAAATTGAAAATTACAAATGCTTTCATAAACAAAAATACACGAAAAGCACGAAAAACGAAAACGTAGCGAAAAAATTGCTAACTTCATGAACAAACGAGCGGACGGCAGGCAAGTCAACAAACAGGAACAGGAATATATATACATACATATATAGATGTGTGTCTGTGTAATGCGACTTTTTCGACTAGTTACATCAATCAGCGCTAAAGCACAAACCGAATTATTCACTATAATTAAGGCTTGACACAGGTAAACAACATAAAGTAAACCAAAATCAAAATTGGCCCTTGATGTATCTGAATCTCAAAGTAATCAAAGCCAACATTTTTATAGTTTGCATTAGCCTTGAAGAACATTTAACTAAAAAATACAATATAATTTCGTATTACTCAACGCAGCTTGTTAACTAATGTAATTTAGCTAGTCCCCACTTAAGGAGCTCTGTGAATTGAGCATTGAGGATTTCTACTAGTAAGTTGCTAACTGCATTTAATGCCAACTAATTGTTTCATTTGATTATCTACTCACTTTAACTCAATATCAAAATTTCCAGCCGAGCTGCAGAGAATTTACCATTTTTCATATTTTCCCAACTACGCTTCACAGATCCATCAAAAACTTTGCCTGCAATCGCTGGTGCTCAAGCAACACACATCAAAAGTTTCAAACAAATTTCTTGCAGTCAATTTTAATTTTACTTTAACGCAATTAGTAAGCGTGTGTGTGTGTGTGTGTGTGCGCGTGTGGGTGTGTATATGTGTTAAAATATTGAATAGTTTTAGTTAAACACTTTGCAGGTATTGAATGTGCTTAAGCTGCTTAAACTTTGTTTGCTTTGGGTTTGGCATTGGCTGTGGCTCTGCCATTTGCTGATTAAGTATTCATCAAAGCGATTATCGATAAGCGCCTTAAATTGTTGGCAATTCGCTTGACGCGGGCATCCATTGTGGAAATGTTTTTGGCATTATGTGATTGGCTAAACTAATAATTGTTTTATAATAAATGCAATTGGCAGAGGCTTTAAGTGTAGCGATTAAAAAAATTGCAATGCGATCAAATTACTATAGTAAAATAATTTCAATCAAATTGACTTTGTTTTAAATACTTTAATTCATTTAATCATTTAATTCACTTATGCATATGTATGTATGTGTGTATATATGTAAAGCAACTTTTTTATAACAATGTCCAATATGGCTTAGCAGCCAAGATTCGTCAAATTTCATTCGTAGCTCGCAATTAACTGTTAACCGTTTGAGCCTGCACGCTCTGTTCGAGATCAAGCAAAAAGAAATCATGCTCTCTCGTTCTCGCATTCGCTCTAAGTAAAAGTCTTCGGTTCTGTTCGTTTTGGAGCTATTCGTGTGATGCTCGTTTAACGAACAACGTTTAGTTAGAGATTCGATAAACGCTCACACAATGAGGCTGAGCAAGGGAGTGAGTGAGATAGTGATATAGCTTGGAGTCTATGCTTCTATGTCTTCACATTCGCATGCATACACTCCCACTCGCATACGCTATTGTTGAGTTTACTGAGAACTGCCTTCGCTTGCGTACACACAAAAGTCTTGTTGCTTCATTCGGCTCAACCAAACGATCGGTGAACAACGATAGCGGGAGCGAGAGCGAAACAAAACTAAAGTGAAAGATTACGAGTCGATCGCAAATGTGTTCGTTAAAGAATCGATGCGATTGGCTGTTTTCTGTGTGTTTTTGTCAGAGTGTGAGTGAAAGACACTTATTGGCAGATATTGAGAAACAATCAACAGTTATTTGCAAACTCGCAAGAACTCAGTTAAGCATAACTTTCCCAAAGAGTGAGAGTGTAGATAGGATTTTTGTTAAGCTCTCCCAGTCTTTTCTTTTGGCAACTTCCCAAAAAATTTGCTGTAATTCATATTCAAGCTGTCGCTTGCATCAATTTAAAGTTTGGTTTGTTTTCCATGTTAGCTAAGCTCTTATTTTTTGTTTTTTGGAAATTGAAATTCAATTTGTAGCTCGCTTAAATTTCACTTGTCTGCTGTTATCGATTGGAAAGCTTATGAGGCCTGTCGTTTATCGATTTTCGATTTGCATACAACACACGTGTCCATTGTGTGTGACACGAATTGAAAATGTTACAGCAAACTGCCGGCATTTTCATTCCAACTGCCGCGTTGCCATCGAGATGAATGCAGGGCTGGGCGAGGGTGCGGTGTGTGGGGAGCGAGAGTGATGAGTGAAAAGCGAAGAGAAGGCAAAAGGCTGCTGTGGCAAAAGTAAATGTCAAAGGACAAACATTGCTGACGCCTACCTGTTACCAAAAATAAATAGAAAATTGTGGACATGCCTCACAAAATACCCTGTAAAAAGCGAGCGAGTGAGTATGGGAGCAACGAAAATAATTTCATAAGAAAATGGGATTTAAAAAGGGGAGAAAGGGAGACTTTATTTAAATATATGCATATGATATACACATATCTAAATATCTACTATAAAAGCTTGCTAGGTTTTGATGATGATAATAGGCATGGCTGCAGCTGCGCATATCCCTTTGAAATATTATCCTGAAGAGGGCATTGCTAGCGGCAATGGGGCGCCTGTTGAATGTCAAAAGCAACAACTGGCTCTCGGCTCACTGACTAAAAGAGTCACAATTGGAAGCCATAATAAGGTGAGCCGTGAGCGAGCATGTATTTCATGCGAAAAGGGTTGCATACTTATTGGGTTGCACGTCAATTTGATTCAACACAGAGACACGAACTAATGAAATTTACTTGACTTTTATGTCAGAACTAAAATAACTAATAATTAACATTCGATAGACTTGGGAGTATCTGCTGTCTGCTGGGCGTGGCAATTATGCCGCATAACTTGATGGCGTGCAGAGGTGAGCGAGCGAGAGAGAGAGAGAGAGAGTGGGTGGGAGCGCGTGTTGAGGTAGCTTATGCGGCACGTTATGTTGTGGCGTCGCCAAGTACAAGTGCCACATGATAACGCTGACAGGCAATGGCAATGGCAATGTCAATGGCAATGGCAATGGCAATGTCAATGGCAATGGCAATGGCTGTGGCTATGGCAACAACGAGACGCTTATGGGTAGTCAGCATCAAAGCAGAGGACTTTAGGCAGCAACAGCACCAGCTACGTGGCAACATTGACAACAACAACATGTAACAGCGGGGATGACACAGATGAGTATGGCATGAAAGCCTCTAAGCCGCAATATTTGCTGCTGCCACCAAAAGCAAAAAAAAAAGAGGAGAAAAAACCTTTGGCTGCTTGGCGGGGCCGGTAAGGCGAGCGGGCGTTTAACAAAGCAGCATCAACAACAACTAAAATAACAACAACAACAACAACAACAGTAAGGAAAATTGAAAGGCTCACGCACAAAACACACCGAAAAACAAGAAGCAGAAAAAGAGAATAACAAAAAAGTGAAATACTGTGTGAGAAACTACAACAACAACAACAACCACAACAGTCGAGGAAGGGGCACTGCTCGGGCAAGGGGAGGCAACAGCATGATAAAGGCACGAAAATCAATTTTTGTATCAATTTTTTGCAGTCCGCCTTTTTTTGTGCTTCGTGTGAAAGCAACTACCCATAAAACAAAAAAAACAAAAAAAAAAAAAAAACCTGCAAAAAAATTGTGAACTAGTTGCTATACCCTGTAAAACCAGCTCAGCTATATTAATCGATAAACTCGTTGTTTACAGTTCGCTAGCTATGCTCAAAGGCTTAAATATGG
The DNA here is from genome assembly GCA_030914345.1 of Drosophila koepferae. NCBI lineage: Eukaryota > Metazoa > Arthropoda > Insecta > Diptera > Drosophilidae > Drosophila > Drosophila koepferae. Next base: position 10,102,893 of record JAUESR010000196.1, on the reverse strand, counting down.
TAAAGGGCTGAAGTTTTCAAAGAATGAACACTTGGAGCGCCTTTAAGTTAGAGAAGCACTGTCTGTGCTGTCAAGCGATAATTATCGATACATTTCTTACAGAGACAGCTGCTAGTCAAAGGCTTGCTGAAATATTGTAGAGGAATAAATCTATATAAATAAAAATATAAATATATATGCCCATTAAATATTTGACTTATCAATTGGCAACTAATGTAATAGTTGCATATTGATTATTATCGATATATTTAATTTACATTTTAGTTCTACTGAATTCAAATGCTTGAATGTAGCTAGTAGCATAGTCTGTAGAACTCTAACTAGATATGCCCATTGAATATTTCATTTATATACAAACTGCAAACCGATAATTATCGATATGCTGCAAACGACTGAATATAGATATACGTATACTCAACAAAATTTTCATCTTAGTTCTTCAGTAGAATTATCTACATACATTTAGTTTAACATAATACTGAAAGCAAATTTGATGATTATCGATTTTAAATTGTCGATAAAATACTTATCTATAGCTGTTTGCATATTTGAGTAGACTCGACTGGAATCGATAAGAAACATAAAGAAGATATTATAAATAATGACAATATGAAAATTTCCTGCCATATCTTACGCTCGCCTTATATACCTCTTTCAAGAGCTGATGAGCGCAGGGTAGAAAAAGGACGAAAAACAAGGCAAGAAATAATAAAAATGCGTGCGGTCCACACGGGTCCATCTCTTCGCTCTATCTCATAGGCCTGTAGTTCGAGTCTGTGTTGGATTTTGGGGCTTGGTTTTAGGTACGCTCACTCTCTCCCTCTCCCCCTCTCTCTTTCTCTCTGTGTCCTTTTCCATTACTTTTCTTTTTTGCTTTTGGATTTTGTTGTCGTCGTGCCTAAAAACCGCACAAAATGCGGCTCATATTTCAAAGTCCGCTGTCGGACTGTGGAATGCTCGATCTGTTTTCATGCCCAGGCGTTGCTGCTGCGGTCTGGTCTGGTCCGCTCAGCTAGTTGTCTGTGCCAGGGATCTGTCTTTCCGGTTGTCAAGATTCTGTTTGCTAGCCAAACCGCATAGAAAAACACACGTAGGCACGCACACACAATTAGAAACAATCGCAGACACATAAATCTAGCCACAATTAACTCGCACCTCAACTGACGCACAGACATTGGCTCGGCTTCTTTTCCTTCCCCATTTATTCTGTTTGTGACAACTCCAAAATGGATTTGCAGATTTTAACAGTGAGCGAAACAGTTTTCAGCTCATTTGAGTTGATTTTAATTACGAAATTTGCAATCTCTTCGAATGGGAATTCAGAAGGGAAAGAGATTGGATCATGAATCAAGATTAAAGAGATTTTTCTCTCATCTCTTGGCTTTTGGAAAAATGCAGCCACATTAAAGCTAGATTTTTGTATGGAGTAAATCAAGTGTTGTAAGCTGAATGCAAACCTTAGTTAGTTAACATCGTAAACCCAGTTAAAGCCTAAATTTACGATTCGAGTAAATCAATAGCATAAAGTAAATTGAACCTAGTTAAAGCCACAGCTTATGTCCCAACTCCAGACTCTACAAATCGAGATAAAACTTCTGTTTATGGATGCTGTAAATCAGTTTCACAAGTCTCAGGCTGGCAAAAGTGCTGACGTGATGAGGAGAAAACTTACGTTCGCATTGCATTGGCCACAGAATTGATGTGAAAATGATTTAAGCGAAACGTGAACATGAAATACTTGCAATACCCCCACCAATGGGGCAGGGGGCGTGGCTGTTTAGAGCAGAGCATACAACCCAACCCCCGCCCCAGCTGTGCCGTCAATTGTCAAGCATGAAACTCGCTTTAGTTTATTTAGTTATTGTGCCTGGTTTGATTTTGATGCTGTGCTTCTACCTTTTTGATGTACTTTGATGGTGATGTGCGTAGTTATTGCCACAGCCACGCCCCACCTGTGTTTCGCCCTCTCGCTCTCTCTCTCTCTCTCTCTCCCTCACGTGGCGTGCGCGTTTGAAATTTATATGTCGCCCAAGTCAAATTGACGCGAATGCCTCGATTAAACTGAATTTCGCTTTGATTTTCGTTTTGTTTGCAATATTTTTTATTTTATTTATTACCATCGTCAGCTCTCCCTCTCCCACTCTCTCTCTCTCTCTCTCTCTCTCTGTCTCTTACTCTCTGTCTGTCGTGTGTGTGCCGCGTGCCCAGGCAGACAAATTTATGCCGACATCGCCTATATTTATAGACGCCTTCACCTGTCTTGCCAAAAATCACTTACGAAATTAAATTTGCTGCCGCCTGTCGCTCTCCATTTGTTGTTGTCAGCCTCAACTCACTCTTCCCACCACACTCTCTCTCTCTCCCTCTCTCTATCTCTCTCTCGCTCTCTTTTAGTCTCTGTCTATGTTTTTCCCATTAGCTGTCAGACATTTTGCTTTGGCAGTACGCGAGAGCAGCTCGCGCCTCAAGCGTCCATCTAATTATTATCCCTGCCATCATCGTCATCATTATTATCATGCTGATTATGATCATCATTGTCAGTGCTCGTCAACATCATAAGCCAAGCAGCAATTGAAAAATGTTACATTGCCGTCGGCCATCAAGTGCTATCAACAGCTTATTATATGATATAGCATATAATCAGCTGAATGGATATAGCATGCTGATACTTGAGTTTGATTAGATAGCAAAATAGCCTGCATTATTATGTGCTTCAATGCTATACATACATATATATATATATTTCTGTAACTATATATAATATTTGATTATCTAGGCACAGAATATTTATTGAAGAATTTTCTATTCGTTTCTTATCTAAGGTTTGCTTGGTTGGCTCCAGGAACATAAATATGTATGTATATAGAAATTATATATTATATATCTATATCACTCTAATTCCAATCAGATAAATACTAGATCCAACTAGATGATGCCAACTAGACAATCATAAATAATTCTGCATGAATTCAGAGCTTTGAATGAACAATTTGGTAAGCTTATATATGCATATATATAAATATATATGTAATATGCTATATATATCTCAATATAATACTATATATTCGTTTTCCAATATGCTTGATTATGTCTAAGTTCAGACCAAATGAATTCCGAATGAATTCGGAATGAAACTTGAGCCAAATCAATTGCTCGATAATCGATAAAAATCGATATCGCAATATATACATATATGTATATACTACTATTTAGATGGATGTGAAATCCTAATTAAATTAATTTAATCTGCAACATGCAAATTCCGAATGAATTCGGAATGAAACTTGATTGCTAATCGACATCGCATTGAATTTATATAGTTTACATAGGTATATACTATATTTTATAGGTATATAGATGTGAAATGCTAATCACATTGAAAGTAATCTGCAATATGCATGATTTGATCTAAGTTCAGCCAGACAATGGAAACTCCGAATGAATTCCGAATAAAACTTGAGCCAAATCAATTGCTTATCGATATCACAATAACTTTATATATTATATTTAAGTATATATCTTATCTTGGCTAAATTAATTCAATCTGCAACATGCAAATTCCGAATTAATTCGGAATATAACTTGAGCCAAGTCCGTCCAAGCATAACTACAACATCAGCTTTATCTCTCATATTGCGCAGCTATATAGAAATGTGCCAACAACTCAAGTTTGTATATTGCATATATGGAAATCTAATGCTCTCCCACTTGGCTTTTCCCTTGCCCAACCTTAAATTCAGTGAGCAAGTGGATTAACGCATGACTGCAGGGTATTCTAAGTACGTCTAACTTTTTGAATTATTCGCGTTGTTGTTCGTGTTGTCTTATGCCGATCAGATATGCAAAATACAAAATTAAAATAAAACAAAAAAAAAAAAAAAAACATGTCTGTTCCATTTATAAATTACATTCGAGTGCGCCTGCAGGTATTTTCTTTTTTATTTGCTTACTCCGGATGTGTTGTGCATGCAGCCAACAGCCGGAGTGTATATATATATATATATATTGAAATAGAATGACATATATAAATACTCATTTGATTGCTTGAAACAATTGCATGAAGGCCTTCGGGCTGTTGCTTTTGTTACTTTTCATTGACGTTTTGCTTTTGACACAAAACTAATTAAATTTATTTATTTCAACATTTTCTCGATTTGTTGTTGGGCAAATAAAATATGATATATTCATGGCATGCCTCTAGCATTTCACTTTGATAAATATATAATAATATTATATTAAATAAAAAATTTGATCCAAATGATTTCGCTCATATCGCAATATTTTATTTGACTATATGATTTGGTAATGCATTAGCAATTAGCTTTTGTATGGTTTCTTGCAAAGTGCAAAATATGTAATTTTGGTTCATTTCTGAGCAAAAACAAACAAGGATTCCAATATAAACACTTTGCGATATATAAACACACGTTGAAACCTACAAATATTTGTTTTCAGTTCAGAAAACTTGCAGAAAATCAGACAGGCAAACAGATGGACCGATAGACAGCAGATAGCAATGGCCATAAGATATCTATCTATCCCATGTGTAAATGCGCTCAATTCTCAGAAGAAAATACATGTTGATTTTTAAACAAAAGTACGAAAATTTGATTATCGATTTGATACTTTGAAGTCCTTCAAAACGGAAGTTTCTCTTTTTCTTTTTCTAGTTTTTTTTTTTTTTTTTTTTTTTTTTTTGAGCAGCTGTCGGAAGTGTTCAAATTTGCTGAGATAAATATTTGGACATTGATGGGTCTGGTTGAATATTTACTATAGAAAAAGCAGAGCTTGCAAATATCTATTGAAATAAGTGAGAGTGAGAGAGGAATAAGAGTGAGAAAAACTCAGAGAGCAACCAATTGCGACGATTCTTCAACGAGCTCGTTTGCTGTTTGCTCATTGAGTTCAACTGCTTGCCGAGCCTCACTCTATCAGCTTCAAGCGCATCTCTCTCTCTCTCTCTCTCTCTCTCTCTCTCTCTAAGTGATGTTTGTTAAGAGAGCAACACACGAACACCGAGACGAATAGAACCGAAGGTTGCTGCTCGGAGCGCAGCCCGAGTGAATACGAATTGTTTCGGTTGAGCCCGTGAAGAGCGCTCAAAACTCTTCTGATGATCTCCCCAAGGGGTAATTCGAAAATATATTTACTAATTATTAATGAAATTTAATAAATAAAAATTAACGATTTAATTTAAATTTAATATTATTTAATTAAACGTACATATTTTTTTAAAATTAATAAATAATGCCAACTAGATTTCCAATTTCTATTGCCTATTTCCTAATTTTTTTATAATTAATAAATGAGATGAACTAGTTTCATAAATTAACTTAAAGCTGTATTATAATCTACCTAACTGAACCAAATGTTGGGAAACTTCTATTAGGTTTTGCACTTGTTCGACAGATAACAAGTGCGTGTCTATATAGATAAAGGATATATATTTATATATAATGAATAATAATTAATAAATAATAATTGTATTTAAATAACTATTTGTATCAAAAGTTAATTAATAAATTTGCTTATTGTTTACTAGAAGACAAATTGCAAATAAATAAATATAAAAGAAAATATCAAAAGTCGCCTTGACTTTAGTTAATATCTACATTAATTATGGCAGTCCAGGAGCTGCTATAACATTATATGCCCTGTTATACATTATACTCTAAGTAATTTCTAGCCTTTTTTTTTTAGTTCTTCAAATGGCAGCATGAGCAACAACAATATAATCACATCATTTATTTAGTTGTCACTTGTTTGTTTGTTTGTTAAATGCACATTGCGTGCGTGTGTTGTTGTTGTTGTTGTTGTTGTTGTATTTAGTGTAATTTTTATGCACTTGCTGTTGCTTTGTTTTTGGCTTTTTACATGGCTTTGGTTAGCTGTTTTCACGCGCTTTTTTTGTTGTTTTTTAGCTGTAGCCTCATTTTGTGTGTTGCTGTTCGTTTACATTGTTGTTTGTGCAATTGTTAAAGTACACACACAGACACATTCACACGCTCACACACATACGCCTCATTAATTATTTATTTGTGTGGCTACTCACCGAAAGTTGCCCGCTCGCTGCTGCCGTCGCGCAGTTGCTGCTGTTGCTGCTGCTGCTGCTGCTGCTATTGTTGTTGTTGTTGTTGCTGCCACAAATCAATCAAATGTTGTTGTGCTTTGCACTGAATTGTTGAACTTCGTTTTTTTTTATTATTGTTATTGTTGTAGTTGTTGTTGTTGTTGTTGTGTTTTTTTTTTTTTTTTTTTTGTGATTACTGAGCTTTGCTGCTTTGTTTTGATATTGATTTGTTGCACGTCCAAAGAGATACGTTTGTGTGTGTGTTTTTTTTTTTGTTTTGCTTTTAACTATCTATCCGACTAATACGCCTTTTGTTGCTCAATTTTGTTTGATTTTGTTCGCTTTTTTTCCTTCGCTGACTTTTCAATTGAATAACAAACTCGAGTTTCTGCTTAAATGTCGCAGCTGCTGCACGCCTTGCGCCTTCGCGTCAATCTGGCTGAAATCTGTGCCGCAACAATTTTAGCAAAAAGTATAGTATGCAAATATTTATGCACATCAATTTCATAAACATTTTTGGCCACGCCCCCTGCGGCCAAAATTACGCTCATTTCATTTCGTTTTAGTTTTAGCTTTTTTTTTGTTTATGCCAGCGCGAATGGCCGCAAATTCTTCTTATGAATGAAGATGTGTGCGTGTGTGCGTGTGTGCGTGTGTGTGTGTGTGTGTGTGTGTGTGGGCGTCTCGAGCTAGTAATATTTATTGAATGCAAGAGCTGCTGCTGCATTTTAGCTGCGCTCAAATTTTGAATGCAGCTCAAACATCAGTCTAAGGCGCACAAAGCAACAACAACAATGGCCACATTAATAGAGTCGCTCGCCTTTTGTGCCCAGTTTGTGCAGTCATCAATTTACAAACGCCTCTTCGGGCCATGACGCGGACAAAAGGCAGAAAAAAAAGCCTTCAAAACTTTTGCTGACACACGAAGCGAACGCAGCCACAGGACCCACACAGGACCCACACAGGACTCACTGATTGACTCGCTGACTGACTGACTGACGTTCATTGTGCTGCGTGCTAGCACTTGTGACCTTAACAAATACATATATATGTATGTGTATATATATAATTATTATTATATATATGTATTTATTACGCACAAGCTGACAGCTGTCTTTAAAGCAGCCTTAAAGCCGCTGCTGCTGCTGCTGCTGTTGCTGCTGTGCTCGTCTGTCGCTGAAAGTGTTAAATACACTTAAATGCCAACTAAATTCCTGCTCTTTAAGCTTTACGACATACTATTTGGCAATTGTCATGCGCCTGTGGCGCTTGCAATATAAAATTGCGGCCCAAGCGGCGTATGCGTAATATTTCTAAATGCAATGCAAAGCCTGGCATAAAAGGCAAGTTTATATAAATAAATATGAATATGTGTATATGCATATTTAGGCACACACACGCGTATACGCAATTTATTTTCTTTAATTTATTTATTTTTTTTTTTTTGTTAATTTTCTTCTTTTCTGCTTTCTGTTTCATGTTTTGGTTTTGTAGCAGCAAATACAATTAAAATGCAATTAAAAACAATTTGATGTTTTGCAGACAGCCAGCGAGAGTGTTTAGAGCGCATTTACCCAATTGTTGTTGTTGTTGTTGTTTTGTTTTTTTTTTTTCTCTCTTTTGCTTTTGGCAGATTTTCGTAGTCTTTAAACTGTTATGAAAAATTCATGCAGTGCTTCGCTTGTATTTGGAATGGTCACAACAGCAGAAGAAGAAGAAGTAGAAGTAGAAGGAGAAAAAAAAACCCATAAAGAACAAGCGAAACATATTCAAATTCCAATTGTTTATTTATAACAAATTGTTGTTAAGTGCCTGGCATGTAATTAAGTATGCGCAACTATTTGCCATGTCGAGGGTTCTTACCTTAACAACTTTGTTGCCGTTGGGTTTGTTTGCGCACAAATACAATATATATAGATACAGCTTTATATATATATATATAATTTCTTTTTTTTTTTATTATTAAATATGCTTTGTTTGCCTGCAGCACAATAGACATTATTATGATTTGTGACACGTGCATGAAATAGACAGTTCAGGACCCAAAAGGAATACAATATATGTACGTGTATATATATAAATCGAACTGAGTTCGATTGAACTTGACCTGATTATCAGCTGTTCAGCTGCTCAGCTTTATTCATTATTTTTAAGGCTGACAGAACTTTCTACTCGCTTTGAATTTGTTTTTAACTTAAAAACTCTTTCTATTCAATTTATTTCCTATCTCAGCTCTCTCACTGGAACTGCTTTAATAACTATTTCTGCAATTAGGCATCTTTGGCATCTCTTCAAGGGTATCCCGCAGTCGTGCTTTCCCCATCAAATTACACTCTGCACTCATTTATTCATGTTAGTTACATTTGTTTACATTGCTTGGCCTAAGCCATGTAAAATGTCTCATTCAAGCCAAACAGACAAGCCCACACACACACACACACACACACACACACCAACAGCCACTTGGTCATTAGGGCTATGACATCAAAACGAAGTTTTGTCCAGTTTCTAACAAAATCATTTTCCGTTAAGTTAAATTTAATTCAATTAACATGTTGGTGCCTTTGGGGTTGGAAGTGAATTGATATATACTATACTTTACTTCAATTTCAGTTTACAAGAAAACACCAAAAATTTCATGAGAATAATAAGTCAAAAATTATTCAACTCAAGTTTAAAATAAAAATAAATATAAATATAAATATAAATATAAATATAAATATAAATATAAATATAACTATAAATCACCTCTAAATCACTAATCGCATCTCCCTATAATCTCCCTCTCCATCTACCTCTACTCTCCCTTCCTATACCTATCCCTCTAATACCCTCTCCCTCTACATCTCCCTCTACCTCTCCCTCTCCACTCCCTCTCCCTCTCCCATACCCTCCTCCCCTCCCCTCCCTCTACCTCTCCCTTCCCTCTCCCTCCTCCTCCTCTCCTTCTTCTCTAACCTCTCCCTCCCCTTCGTTCTCGCCCTCTTCCCCGTCATTCTTCCTTTTCTTATAAGCAAAAAAACATCAGAGACGAAAAAAAAATAATAAAAAACATTCTCTTATCAATCTGTGCGTTTAGCTCTTTATATACCCATTGATGCTGCTAATTCTTGAATGCCTTACAAGATTTCTAATACGCCCATTCGAAGCGTGAAAAACTATATCTAATACACTGTTCGAAACAAATCAACTTTCAATCGGATTAGCCAATAGAACATTATTAAAAAATATATACCAAAACTATTCAATAGCAAATTCGTAGCAAATCAGTTAAAAATTTAACTAAAACTGTTTTAAAGCTATTTGTGATATTTTTCAATAAAAATATTCATATATTTTGTGATTTTTATTTATCTTATTATTATTATTATTTTTTTTTTTTCTATAAAAATATTCAAATTCCTAGCCTCATAAAAACAATTTTTTGCACTGCCTAAAAAGTTTTCTCGCAATATTTGCATAAATTCCTAAATAAAGCTAAACATTTTTTGAAATTTTAAATTTTTGTAATTTTCAATTTTTGTAATTTAAAATTTTTGAAATTTTTAAATTCTAAGCCAAACATATTGCTTAAATATTTAAATTAATTCCAAAATATTGTTTATATATTGTATATCAGTTTCAATTTATTTTTATTTTTTAAATAAATTTTTGTAAAATTAATGTAAATGACTTTCAAAATTTACATAAATTTGTTTTCAATTCAATTTGCACACCAGAATTAAAAAAAAAAAATCGTTTTCTTTTGCATTATTTCAATTTTTATGCAAGTCCAACACCAAAAATACAAAAAAAAAAGAAACTTGATTATTGAAATTTTCAAACACTGACCAATTGATGAAACAGTTATTTGGATTTGTTTTGTTAGATTTTGTCGCCGTTGGTCGCAAAGCAATGGCGAAGACAATGGAAATTGCGCTTCTGCTGTTGCTGCTGCTGCTTCGGCGCCCGCGCCACACACACAGAGACGGCACACGCACGCACGCACGCACACACACACACGCTGAGAAGAGCAAACACGTCGTGCCGTCGGCAATGCTGAACGAGAACTAGAAACTGAAATCACTTTCACACACGGCTACAGCACAGCACACACACTGGCAACACACACGCGGGGCGCCAGGCGACTCTGTCGACGACTGCAGAGCGTTTGGGACTTGCCACAATTTTTGCCAGCGTGAATTATGTACTTCTTTTTTAGATTAATACATGTTCTTTATTTGAGGCATAGAATACAACTGAGCGACTTATTCAATTCTAAGGGGTTTTTATATATTTCTTTTTGTTTCCAATCATGGTGAAATACTCTTATGCTAGGCAGCGGAGGCTGCGATAATTGTTTATGTTTACAATATTGGAGCTGCGTCTTATTACTAAAGTGTGTTTATATTATGCAGCTGGGCTGTGACCAAAAAGTGTCAAATAGCCTTTGATAGCTAGTGGAGGCTGCGATGCTTGTTTATATTATGTAGCTGTGACAAATATTATTGTTTACAATATTGGGTCTGCTCTTGAGTTAGCAATAAGTGTCCGTTATTCTTATGATACTTATGGCTCAAGAGTTTTTTTACATTAAGGAAGATTGTAAGCCTTTAGTGTCGACTGTAGTTCTTGGAAATGCAGCTAATGGTATGGTGTCAGCTGACGCTGTGAGAAGTGATGCTGATGGCATAACTCCTCCCCTCTTAGAGTCTGAATTCTCCTGAATTCTTTCCAAATTAATATTAATATTTTGCCTTTTGGATCTTAAGTATACATAAATAATAAAACATATAAAAATGATTAAAAGTATTAATATAATGCCATTTGTTACTTTTCTTTCATATTTTAGTTCTGAGATTTCTTTTAAATTTTCAAAATTTTTTATTGTTAAATGATCAAAATTAATAGTGTTTTTGTAAGTTTGATTTAATAGTTCTGTGGGATAAAAAAATTTGTCGTAAAATTCTATTTTTTCATTGGAAAATGTTTCTTTTAAAATTTGTATTTTGCAATTTCCAAATTGTATGAGATTATTTCCATTTAATGTAATATTTCTTTTGTCGCAATTTTGATATAACTTTTCTTTTCTGGCATTTTTTATTATTATTGTGTCATCATCTATCTTTTCAATACTAGTGATATTATTAAATATAAATTTACAGCTGTTGGTAAGAGTGCAACTTTTACTTGATTTAAGTTCCTTTAAAATTGTATTTGGTTTATATTCCAATATTTTATTGTTAACTTCTATAATTAATACATTTTCTTGATCAATTTGGATATACTCTGTGTTTGGCATTGGCATAAGTAACTTAACATCTACATTTATATAATTTTTTGGAATTTTTATTGCTATTATTATGCAATTATTTTTATATTTCAAAATACCCATACGAATTAATTTTAATTTATAAAAATCAATGTCAAATTTGTTTATTTCTTCTTCTGATAAAATTTCTGGTAAAATTATATTATTCTTTGCAGAGGCAATATTCTCCTGAATATAATTTACTTTGTATTCGATATTTTTTAATTTCTGCATTTGATCATTATATAAGATTTTCATTATGATTTCTTTATTTTGGTTATTTATATTTGTCAGTGTTTCATTAATGATTCTTCGGTCATGCTTAATCGTTTCTGCTAAACTATGTATTGTGTCGTTAAAATGTGAATTTATGATTATTTGTTGGTTCATGTTGTTTATGATGTTATGGTTATTTTGGTCGGTTATATCAAGGTGTTTTAAGATATCTGTCCTATCTTCATCGTCCATCAGTCCGAATAGCCATTTGTATGCTGTACCTGCTATATTTATAAGTCCCCTTTTATTTCTGCTAAAAGGTGTAATGGATTTAATCTTGGCCTTAATTAATTTAATTTCTCTTAATAAATCCTCTTTATGTGCGATTTCGGTTGTTCTTATGTTTGTTTCTATTTGTTTTAAAATATCATTAAGTGGGTCAATATTAATAATGTGTAGTATAATTATTGTTTCGTTTACTATTTCGGTTTCCTGAATCTGTATGGGTGCATATCCTGCACTAACTAATATCGGTTCCATTTGCAATCTTGCTTGTACTGTATTAGGCCTGATTATAATGATGGCTAGCATGATTAACATCTGGGAAATAAGTAAAAGAGAAAAAAAATCTTTATCATATCTGCTATCAACAAAAAAAATTTTTTTTTTTATTATTATTCATTAGGTTTGTTAATTTCCTGATTTAACGGTCTTTTAATGTTACTTGGATGAATGTTTTCTAACTCTGCATATCTAAAATAAGGCTCATCCTTATGTCTGACTCTTTTATAATTTTTAATTGGACCTTCCTGTCTTTGTTCTTTGTATTCTTCCCTTGTATTATTTATTTTGTTTATAGTCATTTTTTTACATTCCTCAATAGTCATTTTCAATTTATTTGCATCTTCTGTATCTTTAGCATGATTCGGTGTACATTTTATTGTTGAATGATAACGTTTGTTGTACGCTATTATTGCTAATTGAATTTTAGATTCAATGGAAAGTTCATTATTATCTATTCCTGTTATTATTTCAATTAATGTGGAATGTAATCTTTCAATATCAGCATTTCCTGTATGGGAATTTGGTTTTGTATAATGTATTTCAATATCTTCCTTGTTTAAAAACTGTATTATATGTTCTGATCTAAATTCATTATCCATTATTATTTTCTGTGGTTTATTAAATTTTGCAAAATGTTCTATCATAATTTGCATCTTTGTTCGCCAATTTCTATCCGTAATGTTATAAGCAACTGCAAATTTTGTAAGTTTATCTATGATTGTAACAAAAGACTTGTGTTTTATATGAAATATATCTAAGTGTATAATTTGATTTTTACTATTTGGTGTTTCTGTAAGTTGAAATTTTGGTTTAATCGGTTTTCTATCATACTTAATCTCTTTACACTTTCTGCAATTTGCTATTATTAACTGAATATGTTCCCTTAATTTTGGAAAATAGATTTTGTCTTTTAGTGAATTGAACGTTTCATTTATACCACTGTGTAATGAATCTTTTGAATGGTAAATTGAAATTTGTTTATGTAATTCTTCCTCCGTTGAAATTTCTTGAGCTCGTTTTGTACATTTGAAAAATTTTATATTTTCACAGTGAGAAAAAATTTTAATTAATATACATTGTATTTTATGATATTCTGAGTCTGGTACTTCTGAAAAAATTCCTACTGTTCCTTTCTCTATATTATTTTGTAGTTTTATTTCAATTTCATTTTCTGTGTCTGCTGGGTTTACTTCAATTATTTTTCTTCCATTGTGTATATTAATATTATCTGTTGCTGAATAGGTAATTATTATCTGAGTTTTATATTTATTAACAATGTCATCTTTTATATAATAATGAATTAATTCTTCTTCATCTGCTGAATGCTGTGTATTTGTTAAATCAAAATTTGATTCTTCGTTATTTTGTGCATTAATTAACTGTGCTGCTTCCTGTCTGCTCAAAAAATCTGCTACTTTATTGTCTTTACCTTTTAAGTATATAATATCATAATCAAACTCCTGTAGTTTTAAAATCCATCTTTGATGTCTAGCTGTCATTTCTTTTCCTTTGTATTTTGAATTTAAGTATTTTATAGGGGCATGATCGGTTATAATTTGAAATTTATTTCCGATCAAATAGTGTTTAAAATAATTTACTGCATGTATAATAGACAAAAATTCTTTATCAATTGTGCTATAATTTTTCTCATGTTTATTAAGTGTTCTCGAAACATAAGCAATTGGTTGTCCTTGTTGAGATAAAACTGCACCTATGGCGAAATCACTGGCATCTGTAGTAATTGTAAATGGTTTGTCAAATTCTGGATATTTTAATATTGGATGTGAACTTATGAGCGCTTTAAGATTTTCAAATGCATCTATAAATTGTGGATCATTTGTATTAATTGATACACCTTTTTGTAAATATCTTATCATTGGGTAAGCTATTTTGGAATAGTCTTTGATAAATTTTCTATAAAATCCTGTCATACCTAAAAATCCTTTTAATTGTTTTTCAGTTTTTGGTAATGGAATTTCTTTTATTGCTTCTATTTTTTTTGGATTTGGTTTGAACCCTTCTTTTGTAAGAATATGTCCCAAATATTCTGTATGTTTCTTCATAAATGAGCATTTATCTGGTTGTATTTTCAAATTATGATTTCTAAGTACTTTAAAAATTTTTTCTAAAGCAATCTTGTGTTCTTCGAGTGTTGTTGAAAATATTAGAATATCATCAAGATATACTAAACAAATTTTGTTTATATAATCCCTCAAAATATCATTCATTAAACGTTGGAATGTAGCTGGAGCATTTTTTAACCCGAATGGCATTCTAACATATTCATATAATCCCATTGGTGTTATGAAAGCAGTTTTTTCAATATCTTCTTCTGCCATTAGTATTTGGTGATAACCTTTCGCTAAATCAAGGGTAGAAAAATATTGGGCTTTTCCAAGTTTATCTAATACAGCGTCCATAATAGGTATTGGATACTTATCTGGAACGGTTACTTGGTTTAGCCGCCTATAGTCTACACAGATACGATATTTTTGAATTCCTGAATTGTCCATTTTTTTCTTAATAACACATATAGGAGAGCTATATTTGCTTTTACTTTTTCTTATTATTCCACTTTTTTCCATTTCAATTATTTGCTTCCTTACTTCATCTTCATATTTGGAGAAACCCTATAGAGTTTTGAATTTATGGGCTGATCTGTTATGGTTTTAATATTATGCACTATTGTTTTAGTATTAGTTAACTGATCCCCTTCTTTAAAATATAACTTTTCATATTTTTTCGTAAGATTTTTTATTATCTGAACTTCTTCAGTATTGAGCTCTTCTAGCTTAAAGTCATCAATTTCACCTACTTCCATTACACAAACATCTTCTGATAATTTGGAAAGGAACGGAATTTCGACTCCATTGCAAAGCTTAACCATTTGTTTTTAAAATCAATATTTTCCAAATTTGCTTGGATGAAGTCCATGCCCAATAGAAAGTCATATGATCTTTCCAGGGACATAGCCACCCATCTTATTCTTGCGCCCTCTGCATATTTAAATTCACTCGGTACTTTTGTTTTTACTAAATAGCTGTCACTTTTAATACTGCCATTAATAGTGTAAATGGTTTTTGAAAATTTCTCAATTATTTTATACTTTGATTCATGTATATTTTTGGTGTTTAGTATACTTATAGTAGATCCAGTATCTACTAAGATTAGAAAGGTATCTCCCTCAATAGTTCCTTTAATGAAAACTTTTCTTTTGTCCGAGGCTAATTGGTAAAAAACTCTTCCTGCGTATTTTCATAATTTTGATCATTATTAATTTCCTCATTTATATTGTCTACACTCATTGCTTCTGGTTGTGGTTGCTGATTATTCTGATTTTGGCGAGTATTCTGACTTGTTTGTCTCATGTTTTGGCTTTGTTGTTGTCTGTTAAAATTTTGGTTTTGTCTTACGTTCAGACTTTGTTGTTGTATGTTTTGTCTTTGGTAATTAGTATTTGCTTGCTTATTTTCGTTTAAATTTCTGTTGTCTGTGTCTTGTCTTAAGTTTTGGTTATTTTGTTCGTTGAATTGTCTGTTATTGTAATTCGATGAATAATTATTGTCTTTTTTTAATAATAATTTTTGATTTAAATTTCCAAAATTTAGACCAGCAAAATTAGAAAGTTCATTTCTTACATCTGATAAAGTTGTTTTATTCATTAAGGCAATTGCCATCGGACCACATGCTAATTCTTTAACTCTTTGAATTAATAATCCACTTAGAATATCAACAAGTCTACTATTATTTTCAAAGACCGAAAAATCAGTAATTTCTTCAACAAGTGTTCTTATTTTAATATCAAGATCTCTTACGCTTGTTACTCTCAGGTTATTGATCTTCCTAGTTAATCCCATCTGATCTATTCTTGGTCTATAATGATGTCTCAAACGATTTTTGCACTCCGTCCAATTTGTTGGTGGATTAATACTAAGTATAGTTCTAGCCTGACCTTGAATCTTGGTGTTAAATATGACAGTGAACACCTGGCTGTTGTCCTCGTATTCCTCCATTATCTGGTCCACTGCGGCCACGAATCCGTGTAGAGTTCCCTCCTGTCCATTGAATATCGGCAAGTACCTCGTCTCCTTCTCAATGCAGTTCCTTTGATTTGTGATTGGGTTTCTGACATCAGCTTCTCGAGAAAGTATTACATTTGTGAGCAGTTGGATGCACTGCTGCACTTCACTGATTTGTTGATTTGCCATTTTTGATTATTTTTTATTTTCTTTATCTATTTTTTTTTCGCTGTACAGTTTTTATTAATTGTTTCGTTATCTTGGATATTTATGTCCGAAGTTTCCACAATTATTTATCTGTACTTTATATTTTTAATACAGCTTTTAATTGTTTCGTTGCTTGGATTTATATGTCCGAAGTTTCCGCAATTATTTATCTGTATTTACTATTGTAACACTCAATTTTTTTATTTTGTTCACTTTTACAAGATTTCACAAAACTTTATTTTTCGTGTTACTCCGATTACCGGCTGCGCCAATTATGTACTTCTTTTTTAGATTAATACATGTTCTTTATTTGAGGCATAGAATACAACTGAGCGACTTATTCAATTCTAAGGGGTTTTTATATATTTCTTTTTGTTTCCAATCATGGTGAAATACTCTTATGCTAGGCAGCGGAGGCTGCGATAATTGTTTATGTTTACAATATTGGAGCTGCGTCTTATTACTAAAGTGTGTTTATATTATGCAGCTGGGCTGTGACCAAAAAGTGTCAAATAGCCTTTGATAGCTAGTGGAGGCTGCGATGCTTGTTTATATTATGTAGCTGTGACAAATATTATTGTTTACAATATTGGGTCTGCTCTTGAGTTAGCAATAAGTGTCCGTTATTCTTATGATACTTATGGCTCAAGAGTTTTTTTACATTAAGGAAGATTGTAAGCCTTTAGTGTCGACTGTAGTTCTTGGAAATGCAGCTAATGGTATGGTGTCAGCTGACGCTGTGAGAAGTGATGCTGATGGCATAACTCGTGCGTGCCGAGACGTTTACGGCAGCGGCAGCGACGTCGCGACGTTGACGTTAGCGGCGGCAGCGACAGTGCTTGCGAATTTGCCAACCGATAACTCGCACGATGCCCAAATCGCATGCGAGAAATGCTCGCCTGCAAATCGGATTGTAGCTGGGAAATTTGTTCAAGCACAACTTAAAGGCGAGCGAGCGAACAAGCGCGCTATAGCCAGCAAGAGAGAGAGAGGGAGAGAGAGAGCGAGCGAGCGGGTGCGCAGATAATATGTAGAAATTTCCCATTTCTTGTCGCAGCGGCGAATACGAATGCCAAACACGAGCGCAACACGACTCGGCCAGGCCACAGCGACGAGCGCCCAAAAACAGCTGCATGCTGTGGCTCTCTCACATATAATACAAATATGCCAATGTGTGTGTGCGAGGGTGCTTGAGTGTGTATGTTAGACTGGGATGGGGCGAACGGTTGGCATGTAGGGCCAGCCTTGCAGGCCAGGCCAAAATGTTGGCCTACCTGTTGCTTAGCAACTCGGCAGCGCGCCCAGACGCGCGCTTCATTATCATTGTCAGCATGCCAAATGATGGTGGCGCAGACCTAAGAAGTCGCTGCTGTGACAGATGTTGCACGTTTGCCTGCAACAGCTGCTCGAAGCGAAAGCAGCCTTTGCTCGAAAAACTATTAACATGGCCAAAAAGGCGAATTGCTGTCCGTTGAAGAGGGTAAATTAAATGCGTAGAGCACGTGTTAAAAACGAATAGATGCGAAAAATATATACACAAGCAGAATCACACATACATGCACAGCCTCACACACACAGAGAGACATGGGCAGAGCCAAACGTTGGCAAGACAAAAGGCATACGAAAGGCGCTGGCGACGATGATAAAAAGCATAACAAATGCTGTGCGAGTGTGTGTGTGTGTCGTGTGTATATATTTGAAAATTGAACATATTGCGCTGGGATTATCAATCGATTGTATAAGACTTGAGCACTTGACACACGTTAAACGCCAAGAGACACACACAAAGGCGTTTAAAGGCAATTCGACAATTCGACTATGTCAGCATCTTGAGGCGTGGCAGATTGGTTGGCGGTTAACATGGCTGCCACAAGGGGCTAACGAGCAGTGCCACAGGCACTGAACGCGACAGTAATGCGAGTTTTAATCATTCGATCAGCTAACACCAATATTGTTGTGGAAATTTAACAAGCACGAAATTCCAATTACAAATTCTAGCATCAAATTGACCTGTAACCACATTTATCTTATATATATATATATAGATATCGATATTTTTAAATATATAGTCAAGTTCCATTCAGCTCTGCTTCAGAAAGCCACAAGATATGAAATGTAATACCAAGAGACTCATTGGGCCACCCGAACCCAAAAGTATGCAACATTCTCATTAGACTAAACGAATACCAATTCCAATAGCTACATACATACATATGTGTATGTTTACACATGCACACAGACAAACAAAAAAGTTATGTGAGGACAGGTCATGTCAATACTAAGCAAGAACACCGAAAAAAAAAAATCAAGAATGATTAGCTAAAGACATTAAAAAGTTCGTTAAAAGTCAAAGTTCAACTAGGCGCTGCCCTGGGAGAGGCCTAAGATAATATGAAAGTTTTAGATCTGGGTATGATGACAATGACAATGACAATGACAATGACAATGACAATGACAATGACAATGACAATGACAATGACAATGACAATGACAATGACAATGACAATGACAATGACAATGACAATGACAATGACAATGACAATGACAATGACAATGACAATGACAATGACAATGACAATGACAATGACAATGACAATGACAATGACAATGACAATGACAATGACAATGACAATGACAATGACAATGACAATGACAATGACAATGACAATGACAATGACAATGACAATGACAATGACAATGACAATGACAATGACAATGACAATGACAATGACAATGACAATGACAATGACAATGACAATGACAATGACAATGACAATGACAATGACAATGACAATGACAAATGACAATGACAATGACAATGACAATGACAATGACAATGACAATGACAATGACAATGACAATGACAATGACAATGACAATGACAATGACAATGACAATGACAATGACAATGACATGACAATGACAATGACAATGACAATGACAATGACATATGACAATGACAATGACAATGACAATGACAATGACAATGACAATGACAATGACAATGACAATGACAATGACAATGACAATGACAATGACAATGACAATGACAATGACAATGACAATGACAATGACAATGACCATGACCATGACCATGACAATGACAATGACAATCATAATGAACTTATCAGCAAGCATCCAGTGCTCACTTAGTACACCCAACTTGCTTTCAACCGAACATGGGGTATATTAAGTTTTAACGTGTATTTTGTTTGTAATACTCATTGCGGCTGCCCTGGCCTCAACTGCCCCGGCTGCCCCCGCTGCCCCGATTGCCCTGGCTCTTTTTGGCTTTGGCTTGTTGTTGTTTGCGGCTGTTCTTGTTTGCATTTGGCAGCAGCGGCGCACGTAACGGCAAATGCCACTGTGCCACTCAACACTCAACACTCAGCACTCTCCACATGCCAAATACAAACACGAGTCCAAAAGAAGAAGCAACACAAATGAGTGGCAAAGGAGGCGGCGGTGGGTGGTGGGCGTGGTTGATGAACAACAGTTAGAAATGGCGCCAGGCGCCTCAGAGACAGAGACAGAGCCTGAAACAGTCGAAGCCACAGGCGAAGTCGAAGTCGAAGTCGAAGTAGAGAAAAGTGTAAACAAGAAACGTGATATTTGACAGATGACTGTAGATAGTTAGATACCAACATAAATACTACTTATGCCCCAATGTGTCTCTTCCTATCTCCCTCCCTCCCTCTCGCTCGCTCGCTCGCCCAGCCTGTTGTCCCGGGCCCCTCTGCCACAGCTGCCACTGTCTCGGGGGTCTTATTGATTTTTTGCTGGCATTCACAGCCACTTGCCGCTTGGTTTGAAGTTCCAGCCACGCATAAAGGACGCAGTCGAAAAGAGACAGAGACAGAGACAGAGGCAGAGGCAGAGTCAGAGAAAGAGAGAAAGTAAAAAAAAGAAACACACACACACACAAGAAATAATGACAGGCAAAAAAGAGACAAACAAGACAAAAACAACAGACGCACAATCAACGAATGGAGCACAAAAGAATCGAAAGATGCAAATATTGTAATGGATTCATGTTGTACGTTCTCTTTGTGCGTGTGTGTCTACCCTCCCTTCCACCCCCACTCCTACACACCTACAACACTCTCCCCCTTGGAGCTGCCATGCTCTTCCTCTTTAATTTAACCATCAGCTGCACGGCAACTACTTAACATTGGCAAACAGCAGCCACTCAACACACAATTTATTGCTCACTAATAGTAATTAAATTTCATGAAGTTTTCATTGACAACAACAACAAGGCGGCTTTCATTATTTATTGTTGTGCTCCAACTGTTTGTCTTAACTGTTGTAATGCCCTCCAAATTGTGTAATCGGGTATTTTGTTCAAGTTGATATAAAGATGACATTCAAATTGAAGAAGAGCTTTAATTTGCTTCGCCTGCGCTTAAACAATTTGAAATCCTGCTCTGTTGTTGGATGAATGAATCGAGTGTCGTAAGGCGATTTGTATTACGCTTCACATATTTTGTAAAAAGATCTTAATTAAACATATTATAATCAAATATATTTAGCCATGAATCAGTTCCAATTGACTGGTCAACAATTGCATCAAATTAAATGTTTTTAAATGACAATTGCTTAACGTGGCGTATACTTGATATTTTCATAAAAATCAAAATCAAGGAAGAGGATATAAAGATTAAACAATAAAAAAATATATATACTAAAAAATCTTTGCAAAAGTTTAGCAAAAATAAAATGTAACGTATTTATATTTTATAAAATAAGTATAAAAAATAAAATAAATAAGATAAAAAAAATAAAATAAATACATAAATAGAAAATAAAATAAATAAAGAATAAAATAAAAAATAAATAAATAATCAATAAACAAATAAATTAAAAAAATTTTATAATATAAATAAATAAGAAAATTAAATAAATAAAAACAAATAAAAAATAAAATAAACAAATAAAATAAATAAATAAATAAATAATATATATAATATTAAAAAAGAAAAATTAAATAAATAAAATAAACAAATAAAATAAATAAAAAAATAAAATAAATAAAAGAAACAAATTAAATAAATAAATAAGCAAAAAGCTAAATTTAAATAAATAAATAAATAAATAAATATTAATGAAAAATATATATTTTGTATTATTATTATTATTTTACTTATTTTTTATTCAAAATATGTGTGAAACAAAAAATTATCAGGAAATCATATATTCTTGCGAAAATTAATGAAAAATCATATATAAATGAAATTGATAGACCAGCAATTTTTTATCATTATGATTCATTTTTTTTATATAAAAAAATTTAGTTTGTTGAGATCAGAGCTTACTTAAAAAAAAAAGATGCAGTTTATCAGTTCACAAAAGTCAAGCCTATTCAGAATGGCTTTAAATGTATCCACAATTATAAATGTTTATTATATATTTTTATAGAGTTATATATTTGAATGCATATTGAACTGTCATATCATCTACGTAGGCTATCAGCATATCGTAGATTTAGTTATCATGGTAAGCTTTCATTGCTTTTCAAGCTAACAAGCCAAATGACTTTTACTTTCCCATAAAGTCTAGTTTAAGTAATTTTATCTGCTTTAGCTGAGCTCACATCAGCTCAAAACAATTGTCAACGAAAGCAGAGACTTTTTAAAAGTAATTCTTCAAAAATCATGAGTTTCAGTCACTTTAGCACAGAACCTTTGAGCTAGACACACAAATTTGCTGGCAAAACAAATACAAAATGTCAACAAACCGGGCTTGACATACGATATTTCATTTGATTTCAGTTCATAGTCGTTGTTTATCAATTAATTTGAAAACTTTTGCATTAACATTCATAGAAACTGAGGCTGAGCAGCCTTTGATATCGGGTCGCGACTTAATATAGGAAATACAAATATATGAAATGAAATTCTTGTACTCACAATCATAATAGTCGTATCGATCCGCCTCGCTGGGATTATTGCTGCCCATGATTTTGCCAAGAACTGAAAAAGAAACAGAGCAAGAGAGAGGGAGAGAGAGAGAGAGAGAGAGAGGCAGAGTGAGAGCGAGCAACAAGAAAGTGCAATTCAATTAAAACCGCTAAGCGAAAGCCATGCAAAGCAAAATCGTTGCTGAAAGGTTTTCCAATTGAAACACAATTTGGTTCAGCGATACGCCAACCATGGTCACCCAACCCGATGGCCAAATCTGGATCGTGAACTGCAGTTTGAGCATTGCGAATTGGCGGCTGCGATTGCTGCATTGGACACTCACACTTGGCGAAGCTGCGGCGAATGCGAACGAAACACGAAACGGAACGGGACAGCTGGGTTAGGTCCTCCGGATGGGTGCCGCTCTGCAGGCAGAGTATGGGCGCCAATGGTGTGATGTGGCGACAGTGACTCTGGCTCTGGCTCTGGCTCTGACTGCGACTGCGACGACGACGCTCCAGCAAAGGTATCGCCACAAAGCTGTGCTCCACTGTGGCGCTGTGGCCGCCGCTAGCACCTGCAACGCCCAAACTCGTATCGACAGGTATGATGTTGCCGTTGCCGTTGCCGTTGCTGTTATCACTGCTGTTGTTGTTGTTGTTGTTGTTGTGATTGTTATTGTTATTGCTGATGATGGTAATGACATTGACGGTGCCCTGCAATGGGCCAGAGTTGCTCGTTGCTGAAACAGCGAAAAAGAAAAGAAAGGAAACGAAATGAAAAAAAAAAAACGATGTAAAATATGCTCATCAATTGCTCGCTGATTTATGATTTTAGCAACAAAAAAGTATATATACATATATGAGTGGTTGGGTAGTGAAAAAATGTGAAATCGGAAAAGGGAAAATCCCATTTCGCACGCGACGCATCTGTGACAAATTTTTCGCTGTTCCGTGCATTTCTATGCTCTGCTTTTCTTTGTCTTCCTCTACGAGTGTCGTAAATCATTCAAAATCTGCATTCAATGTATTTCTATGCTGCCTCCTCTTCCATTTCGTTTTTCGTGTTTGCGGGCAAATGTTATATATACATATATATATATACATACATATATATATTTATATATATGCAAGGCAATCTGCCAAATGGCGCAGAATGCGCACAAAACATAACAAGCGTGGCTAAAACTCTATGCGAGAACTCAAGAGCTCAAGAGCCAAACGGGAGGCAAAACAAAAAAAAAAAAGTTAAAATGTGGGTTATGCATGACTAGCAGATACCCGTCACAAGCTATTAGCCCCTTTGTGTGAGTTTGAGAAATTTTATATTTAATAAGTTTAAATGTTAAACTAAATATTGTGGATTAGAAAAAGGTTTCAGAAGAGTATTTTATGAACTTAAAATTATTAAAAATTGTTCAATAATAATTGAAAATATCATTAAATATATTTTTATACAGTGTAATAAATTATGCGCAAATTTTATGCATCAAAAATTACATTTATGATATAATAAAAAATAATTGAACTTTATTTATTAATTTAATTTTATTATTTATTATTAAATTTTATTTATTTTATTTTATCTATTTTTATTTGTTGTTTTTTTTATTTTTATTATTATTTTATTTATTTTGTTAAAAGAAAATAAATAACCTTACATTTCTAAATAAAATTTTATGTATTTTTTATTATTATTTTATATATTTTGTTATAAAAAAATAACCTTACATCTCTTAATCAAACTTTATTTATTTTTCATTATTATTTTTATTTATTTTGTTAAAAAAAAAACTTTCATCTCTAAATATAATTTTATTTATTATAATCAATAATAATTTAATTTATATCTTTTTTTAAGGAATTAATCTAAATGTACTATAATAAAACAATAATTTTAGTTTCTCTATTTATTTTATTTTATTATTTATTATTATTTTTTTAAATGATATATACTAAAAACTAAGTTCATTTTTTCTTTTTATCTTATTTTTTATTATCTTATTTATTTTATTAAAAAAATTTAAACAAACATCTCTAAAAATATATTTATATAACATAATAAATATTATTTTTATTGTATTTATCGTTTTGAATTATTTTATTTATTTTATTTAAAAAATAAAATAAAAAATAAATAAATAAAATTGAACCTCTAAATAAATTTTTATATAATATAATAAATATTAATTTTATTTTATTTATTATTATTCTGAATTATTTTATTTATTTTCAAATAAACAAATATCTCTGGATATATTTTTTATATAATATAATATAAAATTAATTTAATGTAATTCAATTTAATTTAATTTTACTTATGTATTTTAATTTATTACTTTTTTATAATTTATAATTTTGTATTAAAAAAAAACTTGTATTGAATTTCATATATTTGTAATTAATATAATTAATAATTATTTAATTTTAGTTATTTATTTTATATTACTTTTTAATTATTTATATTTATAATTTGTTTTTAATTGCATATATTTGTATATAATATAATAAATAATAATCTAATTTTATTCAAGTCCGACTTGAATTATGGTTGTTTGGACTATCGCAAGTCTATATACATTGCAAATACACCTGTATATGCTCACTCGTTCCCATCTACTTGTTATGAGATATTTTGGAGTGTTGCCTGTGAGTAGCTCAATGAATGATGTTTGCCACCTGAAGCGCTTGCTGAACAGGTTGTAAACACTGTGAGCCGACTTATTTGCACCTACTTAGCTGGCTGGCTGGCTGCCTAGTTGCAATACATTTGATTTATATGCCAACAGCTGTCGACACATTTGCATGTAGACTTTAAGAATATGACGACCCTTTTTTGGCCACCCTCTCACTCTCTCTCTCTATGTGCTAGTGCTGGGCTGAGCATTTGCTTGACAAACTCTTATTCTAAACGCAGCTGGCTAATTTTTGGCCAACTGCCAACTGCAACATGGTGTTGCTGCTGTTGCGGTGCTGTTTTTGGCCATGTTTATATTTGTTGCATCTCGCATATTTAATCGCATGGCAAAGCGCACACGGCAATTGCAATTGAATTGATTTTTTTTTTGTATATATCTTATTGTTCTTACATGTTTATATATTACTTAGCGTTTACTCCCCTCTCTCCGCCCTCTCTCTTACTTTGAATCTGCTGACATCATCGGGCAGCGGCTCTGCCAGTTGATTCATCATTTATTTTATGGCCATTGCAGCGACAAACGATTTTATTTCTCTCTTATTTATTTAGTTTGTTCTTCTGCCAGACCAGCCCAAAACAAAAATAGAGAAGGGAAGCAAAAGAGAGAGAGAGAGAAAAAAAAACGAAAACAATTGAATATAAAGTAAAACAAGCCGCATTGCTAAATTTTACGCACAGTTTCCGGACTCACAGTAAAACCAATTGTGCGCCCATCCATCACTTGATGTATTAGCGCAACAACAGCTGCACACCCACACACCCACACACACACACACACACATCTCTCTCTTCATCTGTGTGTGTGTGCCTGCATATGTTTGCTGGCGCGTTGGTGTGTCAATGTCAGCGTCAAAGTGCCAAACAAACTGCCAACTGCTGAAATATAAATCGCACAACAATCTTGTCTGCGTATACGCAATATTTGCTGGCATACTATGTCCTTGCAACCAAATACATGCACACACATCAAACACATACATATGCATTCTTAAACACACTCCAAAACACACAGAGCATTGTGCCACACTACATATCCTGGAATCGAACATAAGAATACTAGAGATATTATGTTTGCTCAGATAGAGCATATTCGAGGGCAGCACCTTGAAGGTGAATGTGGGATAGATCCTGATTGCAAGGTGGAATTTGAGCCCTAGAGGAGGAGGTTCCTCTTAGTCGGTAAGCATTTATGCAGTTCGACACACATTATCCAGAATAACGACCTGACTGACGGTGCATAAAACATTTTTACCTATCTCAGCCAAAAAACAAATAATAATATTGCTTATAGGATGTTTTTTGTCATTAGTATTATTATTATTATTTTATTATTATTGTTATTGTTATTATTATTATTAAATAATACTAACTTTATCCAGATTTAAATTATATTACCATTAATATTAATTATTGCCTTATTGCTTCTCCCTTCCCTCATCCTCTTTTTTTTTTTTGCCTTTGCTGTCTTCTATTTAGCTTCATTTAATCTTACTTTGTGTCATTCGTTCTCTCTCTCTCACTCTCTGTCTCTCTTTCATTCGTTCTCTTTTTGTTTTTTTCCTTGCTTACTATTTTTGTTCTTTTTATTCTACCCATTTCTCAATACATTTCTATTATTTTGTTCTCTGTTCTCCTATCTTGTTCCCATCTTAGCCTCCGTTTTTGCCTTCCTCTTTTAGCTTTCTTGCTTCACTTTCTTTACTCCCTTGTCTTTTTTTCCTGCATCTTCATTTTTGCTTTAGACTTTTTTTCATATTTTCATTTGTTTACCTCTGTGTCATGTCTCTTTTCTCTTCTCTATCATTGTAGTATTATATTTTGTTTATTATTATTATAATTATCATTCTGCAAAGTCGCTTACCTTTGAACCTCTTCAACTCACATCATACATATATGTAGCTCTCTCTTAACACAGTTCATATATGTATATTCCCTTTGAACTGTTTAGCTGCATTATCAATCAATATATACAGTATACCCCTTATCAATTTCTTTAGCTACTGGGTATATATAAATTAAATTTTGTTCACAATATTTGCTTTGCTACTGGCTGCATTGAGTCTGCCTGTGCCTCTGCCTCAGTCTCCGTCTCCGTCTCTGCCTCAGCCTCTGCCTCTGCCTCTGACTCTGCCTCAGCCTCTCGCTTTGCCTTTGTAGTTTAACATACCAAAGACGCAGCTAAGCTGAGCTGAATGCTTCACGCTTCAGGTTTCCTCCATTGTGACTTGTTTATGGTAACAAAAGCTTGATCAGATAGTTTATTTACTATATAGCTGTATTTACTTTTAGCTGTATTTTTCTCTGAAACTGCAACTGCAACTGCATTTTGCATCTCGCCCGGCATAGCACAATTGCTCCAACAATTTATCGAGATTTTCATTGAATGAAATGAGTGCCATAATTAGCTTTTTACAGCCACTTGACGTTGGAGCCGTCAAGTGCCTCGAGGCGGCCAAATTCACGGCCGATCAGCCCGAGACACAATCAACAAACTCTCGCATATGCTTCATTATAAAATGATCTAATATTGTCGAGAATGCATTCAGCAGTTTTCATATTACATTCATACTCTTGAAGTATGTCAAGCTGAAACTAATTATATACATATATCATAAGTATTGAGTATGAAGAATTATCTTACTGTCGAAAATCATTAATCAAATTTGTATATTGTTCGCTACTCTTTGAATAGACTTAGTATATAATAGTATTATTTATATTATTTTTAAGAGAGCTGAAATTTTACATGAATACTCGTATGTTAGTTACGCAGTACGAGTTTGTTTTGTTTTTCGAAAATTCGTTTCCATTTTTTAGGTTTTTTTGGCATAACTTCTACACTGTTTTAGCTAGAGACTTCAATTTATTTATTTAGTTAGATATTATGAATACGCAGATTATGTAACTTTAAGATTTTGGATGCCACGCTCCTTTGCCCCCAATTTGAAAAAAAAAAAACGCAATTAAAATACTAGAGACAATTTTGAAAATATATACATTTAGATACTCTCAATTTACTCTGCAAATTTTGTAAGGATCGTCCATCTAGAAATGGAGTTATAAGCGTCCAAAGTTCAGGCCAACCCACCTCAAGCCACGGCAACAACTGCGCGAAGAAGAGTATCACTTTTTTTGCCCCTAGGGTATCTCGTAGTCGAGCCGTCTCGACTAGAGCCTTCTTACTTGTTTTTTCTCTGTTCTTACAATATTGTTTATGACAAGGAAATGCGAGGGAGAAACCCTTGATTTGATTTTAGCTACTGATCTATTTACTAACTAATTAAATAGTTTAAATAGTTTCTAAAGTTTACGTCAATCTCAGTAGAACACTGAGCATATGAATGAGCACTAAGATCCTCTCAAGTAATGCAAAACTTAAAAGAACTTGGATAATTCAACCGAAATAGCCTTTAACAGTTCAAAAGATTCAATAATTATACAAAAAGTATTATGTTGTTTAATTTAAGCACATCTCCAGTTGAATTCGATTCGTTCTAATTAGATATCGAATTGAACTTCATGATATGGCATTAGTGGCTGTCAGTGAATCGTTTTGTCTATTATTAAATTTAGTTTAGTTTTTTTCTGCTGCTCTGCAATTGGCAAGCAATAAAAATTAAATGCCTGTTGGTAGAGCATCAATTAATGTCAATTAGCAATTGCTGTAGACAGGCTCATTAACTACGACTAGTTGTTGTTACGCCTCGCTGTCTGTCTGGCTATATTTTGGAATCGGCTTCTGTATAGTGTTGGCTAATGCAATGCCTCACTGCCAGAGTTTTAATAATAATATTTCCATTTTTTTTTTTTTTTTTTTTGTTATTGCTTCACATGAAATTTGTACAACGCACAAAAGCCAAAAACTGTTCCGATGTTGTTGTTGTTGTTGTTGTTGTTGTTGTTGTTGCTCATTGTTCATTGTATTTATTAACGTTTGCATTTAGCTTGAAAAACAAGTCATTTTATCATCCAAACAACAATTTTACAAAACTCATAAAATCGCAGTGCAAAAAGCCAGAGCAAAAATATTTATATTAATGATATGCATAAATACGTTTTATAAGTCGAGCACAATTGCTGGCAGCCTCCCCAATGCCTACCCAACACTCTTCATGCCCCACAGCCACACCCCTCCCGTACATTGCCCCCACCCCCCTCCAACATTCATCTCTCTGCTGCCAATTATTCGCATGTTTTGTCTATGCTAGAGAACTAGAGAGCTGGCAAAATGTATTTATGACGAGACAAAATCTAAACAAATATTGTATGCAAGAGAAAAAACATGTTCCAGACATTGTTTAGATCTCACGTTTGGCTTTTGGTTTTCAGCATTCAGTGTTCGGCTGAATGGTATTTGGTATTTAGTATTTGAAATTTGGTCTTCTCCCTCTCTATATATATGTATCTATGTGTGTGTTTTTTTAATACCCTGAACCCATTGAAAATGGGAAACCAAGGTATAATGTTTTTTTTTTTTTTTTTTAAAGGTATGTAACAGGCAGAAGGAGGTGTGGCAGACCCCATAAAATATATATATTGTTGATCAGGCTGACGAGCTGAGTCGATATAGTCAGGTCCATCTCTCCGTATGCTTGAACGCGCTAAAGAAATTCGTTAACTTTTATAATTCCAAAGTTATCGATAAAAACATTTATCGCCAATCAGTTATAAAATTATATCTCATTCATCTTTGGAGTTAGAGTCTCCGAGTCTTCTGCTAATATATGCATGCTAATTTAATACAATTTCGGTTTTTAGCAGATTTTGGATTCCGATCTCCAATTCACCCCCACATCCCCAAATGTTGAAAAAAATGTATTTCAAATATTAGAGTCATACAGTTTGGTTTGGAACATAGATATGAATGCCATGATCATAATCTGAAAGTTTGATTACGATTGTCCGCCTAGAAACAGAATTATCAATAAAATAAGTTCTCGCAGCAAACCCCACGTGGCAGAGCAAGCGAGACAGCGATACAGCAAGACGCCTACAATGCGTACATGCCGACAAGCGTATATCAACGTGTGGCTGCGTGCGTGTGTGTGCATGAAACGAATCGAATAACTCTTGGAATATTCGTTTGAAGAAGGGTTCAGGGTATCTCGTAGTCGAGCAGTCTCAACTAGAGCTTTTGTTTTCTTCTCGATTTTCGGTTTTTCATCTTTCAACTTTCCATTTTCGTCAGTCTGGGTTCAAACAGTTTTCAATTGCAATTTGATGGCTGTCAAAGTTACACTGTCCAGCCCATAGCACGAATTTCTGTTAACAATATTTTTTAGCCATTTCATTGGATGTTTACAAAAATATGCTTAGATATGCCCAACTGACTGATCTGTGAAGTGAACTAACACAATGAAATATTTTTGAGCTGAAAATGAAATAAAATAACTCGAAAAAAACAGCTAGACCTAGGTGGACCTAGCTGGATTTAGCTAGACCCAGCTAGACCTAGCTAGATTTAGCTACATTTTAAACATTCTATCCCTAGCTATACCTAGCTTCCCCTAGCTACCCCTAGCTACCCCTAGCTACCACTAGCTACCCCCAGCTAGACCTAGCTAGACGTCTACATTCCAAAGTCTCTATAGCGCCATCACTTGAATTAGGATAA
Source organism: Drosophila koepferae (assembly GCA_030914345.1). NCBI lineage: Eukaryota > Metazoa > Arthropoda > Insecta > Diptera > Drosophilidae > Drosophila > Drosophila koepferae. The sequence continues at coordinate 10,072,316 of JAUESR010000196.1, read as the reverse complement.
GACTCAACCAACAGCATCCTGAATATTCTCATTAAATGAATCAACAAAGTTCACAAGTTCAAGTGGCTGACTTAACAATCCACATCAATTTAATACTTTAAATATTTCAAAAATCTTTATTATTATATGATATATATAATATATTATAATATTATAATATATTTTGCAAAATTTCAGTACATTACCAAGTCACCATCTGGACAAGTTCTATTCTAGCTTCCATTGAATTGAACCCAACTACAACTTGCTCTACCAAGCTCAATAGCTTTCACTAAAACTATCCCAAGCTGTTGCCTCTACTGATTCCTCGACTGGAGGACTCCAAGATGCTGTTGCAAATATTTGTGTGCAACATATTGAGCAGATTGCGAGCAGTTCATAGAAGATCAACACGGCAATAGCCTGGTAGAGTTGATGTGTTCTGACAGCTAATTGAGGCGCAGCGCCGCATGCAAAGTAAACAGTGGAAAACAATGCCACGAATGCGAACAATAATTATTTTAAACAATCGTAATGCATTGAGTTGTGTACATTTCCGTTTGGCAGTTCAAGTTCGTTTTTGGTCATTGTTCCGCTTGGCGATTTGCGATTTGGCAATTTAGCGATTTGTTCGCCGAATCAAATTGCCATTTGGGAGTCCCAAGATCTGTGCGCTAGACATTAAAAAGCAACATCAAAAGCCAATTGCCACCTTTATGGGGGTCGTTCATAATTTGTATATATATGTATATATATATATATGTGCGTGTGTGTGTATTGTTTGCCATGAAATGGGTTTTTGGGGCCAGAATTGGGCCACATATGTTCGCCTCCTTCCTCAACGGATGTTGCGAGCGGTTTCTCTGCTTCATCTTCGTCTTCTTCTCATAGTCGTATGGCTATGGAAAATTTGCCGCCTCGCTTCTTGTTTATTTGCCAAATTATATTGCACTCGTATTTATTATTTTAAATGCCAACGAATTCATATGCATAATATGCTCGCTCGGATTCTATAAATTTAATTACGTTCCATGTGCTGGCCATCTTTAATGATGCACCTCCCCCCCCCCCAAGCCAACTGCCCCAACTGACCTAGCCGGCAGCCAGAACTTGCCACACAATCAAAATGCCCGCACGTGTTGCACGCACAGCAATTCGAATGGATCTTAACACCATTAGTCTGATACGATATGTGGGTGGAAATTGTATCTGGGAAATCTATTTTAATGCGAATCGCAAGGCCATTATAGAAGCCATTTAAACGCCGTGGGTGGCCCATTATACATTAGTGCGTGTTCTGCTAAGTGTACAAATCGTGTAAATTCTGAAAAAAAGGGGGGGAGCCCGATGCACATGCGGCAGCCTCCCCAGCCCCCCCAGTCCCCAATCGCAGCAATCACATCAATTGCTTTAAACTAAAAAGTTGGCCTTTCGCGAGGGGTAGACGTGTATGAGTATGAGTAACTGATGCCTAGCTAGGTCATCGATTAGTTGCGGGAATACTTTAGGGATTTAGCCATATATATTGCAAGTAATTTATGTTTAATCAAAGTTTTACGGGTACTATGATATATGTATATGTCAGGGTTGATGCTAGTATTCGTTTGGCCAGCAGATATTATTACTTCTTTAATTACGTATGGCAATTAATCTTGAGCGCACCGTTCACTTTCACTGTCTAAACATTAATGCCTTCAGCAGCAATACCACATCGCACACACACATTCTATGGTAATAGAATATACAGCGATCTCTTTCTCTCTTTGCACGCATCACAATTATCTTCTGTGCAACTCTTTCTTCAAAACTCCTTCAAGCTTTATTATCTATTATAACGGAGCAAAGCGCATTCACCAATTGTCAAATATGTTCTACTAGAGTGTCGTCTACTAATTACCTCTCGACATATATATACTTATATATATATAAGTATCTCTGTGTCACTTGAATGTAGCTCTCAGCCGTTGAGATCGATCAGACTACTTCTTAAAGGAGCAAGTATTGTAAATTTAGTACAATATATTCTCTAATAACTTCAACTTTGTTGTGAGCATTAAATAGATAAGTATTCTATATATATAAATTAAAGAATTGCAGACAATTTATATGCAATTTGAACTATTAAAATTCGAGTTGTCAAACAAATGAACTTATCAACAAAAGAATTTATCACGAAAGGAACTTTTAGCCGAGGAGAATTTTAGCTGGTGTGACTAAATATAGACTAAAGAAGTCGAGTTATAGGGGCTGCAGCTCTGATATTGCTCTTGAGAACACTAACCTTGCTTGACCTTGCTAATCGTTGCAGATAGAAACCATTTTAATGGCCAAAACTGCACGATCAGCACCTGGTCGAAAATTATTTCGCTTAGTAAAATATTTCACCAAGTTTAATTGGAATTTTTTTTTTTTAATTTTCAAACATCTCAGCTCTTTGATCTGTCTATAAGGATATAAATTGATTGAGTGCTTAGTATGCATCTAAGCTAACAGAAATTCACGGCTATTGAGATAGATTTAGCTTGAATATAATACATACATACTGTATAAGTCTGTAACTACTCTATATATTAAATATACTTTAAGTACGCACAATGCAAAATATAATACTGAATATATATGTATACACATGTATATGTTGCAGCAAATTGTGTTGGCTGATAAAATTTCAGAAATATAAATACTACAATGGTGCCTCGGTTAACGAACACATTTCGTTAGAGCATTTTGTTCGTTAAGCGAAACGTTCGTTAACCGAAACCCAAAAACTTTGCACCTAAAATGCAAAAAAAAAAAAAAAAAAAAAAAAAAAATTATAAAAAAAAAGCTAATACCGATGAACACTCATTATTTAACATTCACAGAATTTTGGCATACAATAAATGTTTTGCAAATTTTTTTGATCGTTATGCGAAACATTATTCGTAAAGCGAAACTCATTTTGCCAAAAAAATGTGTTCGTTATGCGAAATGTTCGTTGTGTGAGTATATTATATTATATATATACTATATATGCTATATGTAAAGGATATATACAAGGAAATTTTGCAAATTTTATTAACCAACAGAATTAACTATTATATAATTCAATATATATAAAAAGCATTCCCAATGCATACCTTACAGATTACTTATTTTACTTAAGAAGAAATCATATAAAGAATACTATGTATATAATTATTCTTCAAATAAATGCCCATTGCCAGCCAGCTGCACACATCATTAAGAAATTCATGTACTAAGCTACAAAAACCAATTAAAACAAATTATAAATGTGTAAGTATTTAATTATTTTTCCCTTTAGATCTCGAATCGAAATTTGTTGTTTATTTAATGAAGTGTGTAAGGTAGATTTTGTTTACAAAACATATCATATAATATATACACTTTATAAAGGCATTGCTCGCTTATGAAATCCATGTTCAAGCATATCTAATGCCCATGTTTGAGTAATATTTCTGCTCTTTTTGTTATTTTGCCTAATATGCCAGCATTTGTTTACGCCATTGTTTATAAACAATGAGAATGTGCAATTTGAAGGGCAAGACCCAAATTTCAAACGGTCTAATGTAGATCTTCACGATCCGTCAAAGACTCGACCATAGCAGCAGGAAGTAGGGAATACATCAAATAAAACTAAAGCAGATCAATGCGTGGATTCTGGATGATGTTGATCAGAAGTCATATAGCCATATTGATGTAGGGTATGCGAAGGGAAAATTTATAAAATATATATATATATATTTATAATTTATATTTATAAATTGATATATTTTACAAAAAATTGCAAGGGGCAATCAATCTGTTTATAGTGATCACATTAACAACTATAAAAAAGAGTATCTATAGATGTTAATAGAATGTTAACTCAACTCAGGGAAATATTAAAGCATCTAACTATGGATAATTTAAGTTTTTGAGAAATTTTTTGGGTTTAAATGAAATGAAACTATGGATTAAATAATGGAATCAATTTCATTTTGAAGAAAATGAAATTTCAATGGCAAAATTTTATGAATTTGGCAACAAAATGCTTTCGCATGAGACCTAATCTCTACAGACTTTTAGCTATTCTCAGAGCTGAAGCTAGAGCTAGCATCAAATAAAGCGAATACTTATATAGACAACTTGATTTAAAAGACAAACTCAGCTTCATCCGAATTTCATACACTTGAACAGCAAACGCATATACTTCTTTTTGCTATAAAAAACAGAGTATCAAAACGATTATATTTTATATGCAAATTGTTTATTTGAAAGCACTTTCTTCACTGAGAGTACATGGGCCAACGACTAGTATTCTAAACTAAAACAAGAGAAATCGGAAGAATCAATGATGTATATTATATTGCCCAAGCCTATAAACTTACGCATCTCAACATCCAGAATTTCCTGTGGCGTTGCCATGACGCTCAGCATTTCATTTGAGAGACTCTGCTGCGCTCACTCTCACTCACACTCACACAGGTTGCACGTGTCAATTGTGAATGTGGAAATCACCTCTGCTCGCATTATTATAATTATACACTATTTACGTAGGTTGCGACTGCTGTCCGATGCAGTTTAATGCATTAGCCAAGGCTAAAATTAGTTGCGCAGCAACAACAGAAAGTATACAAAAATGAGATGGAAAAACCAAATGAGGCAAGCAAAAAAAACAGAAAAAAAAAACAAATAAAATAAAAGTGGGCCAAAAACCGCGCGTTTGGTCAACCACACACACACACACACACGAGCGCGCACACACCTGAGGTGTGTAGTTAGCACACGTGCAATTGGTAGCGTATTTATTTTGCCAACTCTTGCGGACTTTTCGAATTTCAAACACTATCGACGAACACACACGATTTATTAGAGTATTTATCTAGCCGGTATTGGTGAGTGCACGCTCTCCCTAACGAATCGTCTGTTTGCGTTGACGGCTGTGCGGCAAATGCTTTTCGCCGCTTTTTACTTTCCATTTCTTCTTCAGATTCAGATTCTGATTCAGATTCAGTTTTGGTCGTGCCCAATCGTGCCTGGCCATGCCAGACCGGAGCGTTCCTTCAACATGAGCAACAAGTACACATATTTTGTATTTTTGGCAGCGCCACATTGCTTTACAATTGCTCCCAAACTGTATGCGATCGACTCATGGAATTTTCGTGCTCTTCGCAAGCGAACGAAACGAACAGCGACACGAAGAGCGCTTCGTGCTTCGCGCTTCGTGCTTCGTGTGTACTTGGCCAGCTGGATGCTTGCTCCACTGCTGCTGGCTGCGGCTCTTCGGGCACAGTTAGCAGCCAGCTGTGCGGCCAAGCTGAGAGCACTTCATTGCACTCACTGCCTTGTGTTGAGCAGTTGAAAACAAGAGATTGCAGATCACAGCATTCTCATCCATAAGCATAGGTAGAATGACGATGGGCTAATCTGATGAGCAGATTAAGGTGAGCATAAGAGTCCTTACAGCTGTTGCTCAGGCTCAGCTCTCTGTTATGATGCGAGCGACACTTGGAGAAGACTTTTGCCTTCATTGTGCCTCTGGAGCTGCATTTTATCATGCAAATTTATAAAAATATTCTCTTACATACAAAAAAAATATTAAATTTATTAAAAAATTACATAATATGTAACATAAATTAAATGAATATAACAAATTCATTGAATTCTCATTCTCAAAAAAAATAAAAAATAAATAAATAAAAATAAATAAATAAATAAATAAAATAAAATAAATAAAAAACAAGTAAGAAGGCTCTAGTCGAGACGGCTCGACTACGAGATCCCCTGAACCCTGTAAAAAAGTGATACTCTTCTTCTTTACGCACTTATGAGCGCGCGCTCTGCTAACTGCGCAGTTGCTGCCGTGGCTTGGGGGTGGGTTGGGCTGAACTTTTGACGCTCATAACTCCATTTCTAGATGGACTATCTTTATGAAATTTTCAAAGTAGATTAAGAGTATCTAAATCTATGTATATGCCAAATTGCAAGTCTCTAGTATTTGAAATGCGTTTTTTTCAAATTGGGGACAAAGGGGGCGTGGCATCTAAAATCTGTAAATTACATAATCTGCGTATCTATAATATCTATCTAAATAAACAAATTTGAAGTCTCTAGCTGAAATAATGTAGAAGTTATGTCCAAAAAACCTAAAAAATGGAAACGAATTTTCGATTTTTTATCGATATTTGGAAATGGGATGCGTTATCGAAAAAAACAAAATAAACTCGTACTGCGTAGCTAACATACGCATGTTCATGTGAAATTTCAGCTCTCTAGCTTTTGTAGTTTCCGAAATCTCGACGTTCATACGGACGGACGGACGGACGGACGGACGGACGGACGGACGGACGGACGGACGGACGGACGGACGGACGGACGGACAGACGGACAGGGCTCAATCAACTTATTTTTTTATGCTGATCAAGAATATATATACTTTATGGGGTCTGCGACTTCTCCTTCTGCCTGTTACATACATTTTCACAAAAACCATTATACCCTGAATTCCCATTTTCAATGGGTTCAGGGTATAAATAAAAAAAAAAATTAAAAATAAATAAATATGTACATACATACAAATAAAAATAAAAATACAAATACAAATTTAAATAATATTCCTAAAATTTTTAGATCATTCTCAAAAAAATAAAAAAAATATATAAAAATTAAATAGAAATAAAATAAAAATAAAATTAAATTTTAAAAAATTTGAAATTAAATTATAAAAAAATATAAAAATAAAATCAAATAAAAACAAAAGAAAAATAAAATAAAAATACAAACTAAAACCTCATCAACTAACAAAAAAAAAAATACAAATAAAATAAAACCACACATACAAACTTAAAATCTCATTATTTATTCATTCTCAAAAGAATAAATAAATAAATAAAAATTAAATTACATATACAAATTCACAAATTATCAAAATTACTCAAAAAAAAAAAAAAAGATATTTAAAAATACAAATTAAAAATAAACTAATTGTGCACCCATCCCCAATTAATTTTTTGTTTTATTTATTTGATTATTATTCTTATTGTTTTTTTTTTTCCTTTATTTATTTTTTGTATTTATTTTTTTATTTTTATATAAAAAAAAATGGTATATGAAATATTCATGGTTTAAAACAGAGAGAGAGAGAGAGAGAGAGAGAGAAAGATTACATCAGCTTTATGTGCACATATATGTGTACATATGTAGTGAAGGTCAGCATGAAGACAACTCTAACTCTCTATGTGTGTGGATATGTAGATAAGCAGGCAAGAAACTAAGAATAATATATGTATGAATGGGTTCGCCTGGTCAGATGCTGCTCGGGGGAGCACTCTTAAGTGCCTCTATTAAGCTTCTACTAGTCGTACACTCCCGTCAGGAGTCTCATTTTGTCTCTATCGAGCTTCTCTCGCGTACCTCCACATTTATTACAGAATTGTTTTCAGACACTCTTACTACTACTATTACTATTACTATTTTATCATTCATTAATCAGAAAAGATTTACTAGTGTTGATTGCAAAAAAAAAAAAAAAAACGTTTATTACAAATTATAATTAGTGCATATTATATATATTATAATTATAATAATGATGTACGTAATATCATGCATGCTAGTTAACAAGCATAACATCGACAGACATATCAATTCCCTAAGCGAACATGAATTACCAACTCCCCATACACACACATATTTCTAGAGTTTGAGTAGAGCAGCATTGATGGGTTCTCAACACATTAAGCACTTCTTTATTTAGCAATAATTTAATAGAATTCGATTCGATTCGATTCGTTTTATTATTACTATCCGAGTGCGTGCACAAGCAGAAGCAACACAACCAATGGAATTCCTGCTTTGACCAATGATTCGGTATTCACCACTAGCTGAAATTCTGGTCCACTTCGCGTCGCTCCCACTCCCCCCACGGTCACATTTCTTGCTCGCATTGTCAAATTCCAATGCGCATATGTGAAACATCTCGTGGATGGGCGGAAGTCTGCCACTGAATCTGCTTGGGCCTTGGGGCGAGGTTGTAGGTTAATGCACTGCCATGCGGCAAAGAATTTACGAAACTACATAAAAAAAAAAAAAAAAGAAAACAAAAAAAAAAAAGCAGCCAGGCTCTTTCCAACATGAAGCTAACGCACACAACTGTAAAAACGAACTGAATTGTTTTGGGTGAGAAGAAAATGCTTTTCGTATATTTTATTATTGCATGCATATCGATTGGAGAACCAAAAAAAAAAACTGAAGGAAAAACTGAACCCAACCCACCACCCACATTGTGCTGACATCTATGCCATTATTTATTGTCACTCAGTGCGTAACGAAATCTGAATTGAATTGAAGCCCTGCCCTGGCCTGCCCCACGCTGCCCTGTGCTTTGCCCTGCCCTGCCCTGCACTGTCTCTCAATACTCGCTCAGCAAGTGCACAGAGTATATGTGGTTACACGTATCGGCACTACTGTATCTTTGTAGACGAGATCATGAAGTGCTAAGAGTATATTCTGAGTACTTTGTAACTTTGCCTTACATCAGCAAATTTCAGCTAATGTTAACTCATTAGGTGAGGTCTGTTGTAGACCTAAGACAACTTCAGTCTAAGAAGTCTTACACTTCTCTTCAATGGTTTCTCTCTACAAATATATTAATAATTATATTTATGTTATTTTGTCTACATTGATCTATAATTTATATCATTTATATTATTTAGACACTTTAGAAGACTTTCTCTACAGACGATATATAATTTATATGGATTCCTAGATGACATTCTTTACAAATATCTCAGTCACAAGGTAAGCCAAATAATAAGACTCAAATCTACAAGTTATATATATAATTCCAGATAAGCCTCTTTATTGATAGATCTATAGATTATACTGAATCTCCGAAGTTCTCTGCTTAGAAATCATATAGAATATCTTCTGTACAGCTAGATTAACAAGTTATAGTAAATCTCAATATATTTCCAGATGACCTTCGTTATTGATAGATGTATGAATTATGTTGAATCTGAGATGTTCTCTTCTTGGATTTACAATCTTTGTAGAATATTCTTTGTATAGTTAGATCAACAAGCTATAATAAGACTCATTGAGTCATACACAAACTCCACAGATAGATCTACAATTTACTTTGAATCTCAGAAGAACTTCTCTACAGCTAGACCTAAAAGCTACAATTAGATCAAGTTATAATGTATCTCAGATGATCCTCTCTAATAATAATAATACTCTACAATTTATACTCTTTTCCTACTGTCTTCCCTAAACATACATCGACAAATTATATGATCCACCTAGTTTCTGAACTCGAAGCGAGTATTATGCAGTCAGCTGTGCCCGACTGCAGCATTTGTACTACTTCTATTACCTCCACTATTTCTCCTGGCTAAGCATATGTCAATTGCTCAAGTTTTGGTTCGATTTTAAATTTGTTTTTAAATTTGAAATTTGTGCCATCTTTGACTTGTGATACGAGGCGAGTGTGTTGCATTGGCAGCAGCACTGCCAACGGCCTGAAGCCTGTCACAAACTTTTGACACTCTTGTGGCTGTTGTCACTAGCTGCCAGCTGCCAGTCGTTGAGCTGTCTGTCTGTCCGTACGTCTGTCTGTCCGTGCGTCTGTCTGTTTGTCATTTTAGCATAGTAAAAATTTGAGTGCTTTGGCAACATGATTTCAGCACAATTCTCGAGTGTTCTTTCAAGTTTTGCGGCAGCCACAGACCGTGGCCTGCTCCTATGCCAAGACCTAATTAGCTCTGTCGCATTATTGCCTGCCCGCCTCTGAGCGGCCTCTCATAATTATTATTCACACAGCTCGACAGGCGAGGCGATTGGATTTGGGTCTTGGGGAGTTCTAGCTCTTAGCGTATGTTAATGTCAAATGTGTCGGCGCTTTAAAGAGAGCTCTTCTCCTTTGAAATCAGTCCACATACGTAACACAATTTATTTATGGAAAATGATTTAAGAATAGATTTATGAGACAAGCAATTAGCTAGCAGTACTTGGCATGAAAACTCTTGCTCCAAACATTTACAATGATTAAATAATGAGAGTTTTCAATAATTATGAGAATCGGGATGTAGTAGTAGATATGGAGTAGTTAGTATTCAATTAAAACATTTTATATAATCTATATACACAAACATATGAGAAAAACATTCGAAAAACAGAATATCGATATTAATCGAAGGAAGAAAAGCAATCAATTATTTATAATATTTATTCATGGCATGTTCTACGTTGAACTAAGTACAATATATCAAAAGTCTAGCTCTTACCTACAGATAGGAAAGCCCAGATCAGCGCTGCTGTTGAAGCTGATCAGAAATATATATGCTTTATGCGGTACGCTAAGAATCACGTAGCCTGTTTAGTACATACATCAACAGGTTCAGAGTATCAAATATATGAATTAATAATATTCTTTACCTATATAGGTAACACCTCAAATAAGAGAGCATATATATATGCATATATGTATATATTGATTCTAGTTACTCTAGCCAATGCTATATAAATATATTGACTCTATTTATAGAGTATCTCATAGTCAAGCACTGTTTCAGAACATCTTCTCAATATAACATAAGCCAATAATTCATATCAAAATCAAGTTTATATGAAATGTTCTCAAATCACAGCTCCTTGCTTAAGCTTAGTCAGATATTTTAAGGAGCATACTTTTTGGCTTAAGCGAAATGACTCTTCTAATATCTGTCTATCTCTCTCTCTCTCTCTCTCTCTCTCTCTCTCTCTCTCTCTCTCTCTCTCTCTCTCTCTCTCTCTCTCTCTCTCTCTCTCTCTCTCTCTCTCTCTCTCTCTCTTTTGCACTGCAAATACTGTTAAGAGAAACGCAAATAAATTATTTCTTTTTGAGCGTCTCTAAAACAGCCCGAGACTTTATTTGAATATAAATTTGAAATGAATATGAAAACAAATTGATAAATAAATAAACCGATGAATGCGCATTGTTAATGCCCGAGGCGCAGCATTTACCTTTGCCTAGACGCCCATCTGCTCGCACTTGTATCAATAATACATATATACATATATGTATAACCCGAAAGACATATTAGATGCGATTTTTTCTTAAATGATGATGCGAGGCCATCGAGTAAAACAAATAAACAATTGCCAACAAAAAATGGAAATGGAAATTCAAAATACAATTTTTGCCAATTGCTGGAGGCCAGAGCATCAACAGCTGAGTGAGCGAACTAATTGAACATTTTTATTTGTAGCTCACATTCACGTCATAGTTTTTACTCTTTTCAATATACTATTGAAGTGAAAATAAATATATATATAAATAAAAAATTTAAAATAATAAATCATATAAAAAATAAGTATTAACGTATTTATTTATAAAAAAAAAAAAAAGTATTTCAATATATATTTTTTATATTAATTTTAAAAGATTAATTTATATTAAACAAATAAAAAACATTTATTTTAATACTTCATTCTATTATAAATAAATAAATATGTCGCAAAGAAAAATAATATAAAAATAAATAAATAATAAATAATAAAAATATATAAAATATAGTAAAATAAATATCAAAAATTTATTTTAATACTTAATATTTTCATATATTACTAACGTTTTTTTTTTAGTTTATTTTATATTATAAATTTTAATTTCAAAAGTTTATTTTATATTACAATTATTTATATAAAAATAATAATGTAATTGCTTCACATTTCATTAAAAAAAAGTTTTTAAAATAAAAATCAAAGTTTCTAAATAAAAACCAAATTAAATAATTATATAATTAAGCAAAGTGTATTCAACTCTCGGATATCAAGCAAAATTAAATAAATTTTCTTTCTGATTTCACATTATTGTTATTTTTTAATATTATTATTATTGTTGTTGTTGTTGTTGTTGCGGTCGAACGCAAATGCAGGCCAGGCCAGGCCATGCCAGGCCAGGCCCAATAAAATGGCCATAATTTTTCACAATCGGCCACTAAATTTTTGTTGTTTTTATTGTTTTTTGTTTTTTTGTTTTTAGTATTGTATTTAGCTTATAATAACAGAAGTGGGCAACCGCTGCGGCTATTCAAAAATAGACAGGCAAATTGAAATTGGAAAAGCAATGGCAGCAAAAACAACCAGATAATAATAATATATGTATATATATATAAGTTTTTTATATATACATTTTGATCGATATTTCGGAATTTATATACTCACCGCAAAACAATAGACGAAGCGAACAAAAAAATCAAATTGATATTTACGCCTTAATTTATGGCTTTAATGCATCCGAAATATTGCTAACAAAATACACTCGCTCGACTACAAAACAAAGTGAAATACAAATCCGCAAAAAATTGTGGGAAATTGAGAAAATTTTTGGGGAAAACCAATTTGTTTATTGAATGCTTTGCAATTTTTGTTTTTGTTTTTGTTTTTGTTTCTCTTTTTTTTCTTCTTTGACACTTTGCAAATTTGCATACGAAAGCAGCGCACGAGACAATTAACAAATGGAATTTGCATAGAGAGAATTGAAAATAGAAATTATATATACTACATTATAATAGTATATACTAGTTATACTATATATATAAGCTATACATGTGTGCGTGTGTGTCTCTGTGGGAGGAGCCACGACTGCAACGCGCTGCGAGACTGCGAACAAACTGAAAAACATCTAATCAAATGACTGCGCGCAAAAGTTTCTGGAAAACGCCGCAAAACAAAAAAAAAAAAAAAAAAAAAAAAAACAGAAAAAACTGGCACTCAAATAGGCAACCGAGCGGGATTATAAAAGCAAACTTGAATATACATATACATGTAATTAAATAATATATATATATATATATATATATATATATATTATATATATATATATATATATATATATATATATATATATATATATATATATATATATATATACATGTATGTATGAAATATGTTCATTATAAAGTTTTCTTTTTATAGGCAGCGCACGTTAGAAATTCACTTTGGCAAGGAATACAATTTGGACGTGGACGCAGACAGAGGCGACGCAGCACTGAGCGTCTGGAAGCCCGGACAGATCAAGATTAAACAGAAGCAGCATTAGCATTAGCATTAGCATTAACAGCAGCACCAGCTACAGCAGCAACAACAACAGCAACAACTCGTCCCAGCTGAAGATAAACAAAAGTTATGATTCGGAAATAAACCAAATGAACAAATTTTTGATGTGTTCGGTGCGCGCGTCGCAAGACTTGTTTTATTTTTAAGGCCTTTTGGAATTTCAATTATTTATATACACGAAAAGTGCAAGTGTATGAGAGCATGTGTGTGCATGTGTGTGTGTGTGCATGTGTGCATGTGTGTGTGTGTGTGTGTGTGTGTGCAACTGCTACACTATCGAGCTTTAAATAGCTCAAACATTGCCCCACGCACTGGGTGGCCAACAACAACAACAACAACAACAACAATCGAAGCAGCTAATTGCAATCGAAACAATTTGTGCACAGAGTTCATCAAATTGTCCACAAATTGAATATTCAGAGCTGCATTTTGGCTAATTACATTTTAAATGCTTTCGCTTTATACGTGAAAAAAAAAAATGAAGTCAAATGAAATGAAAAGGGAGACAAATGATTGTTTTTCATTTGAATTTCATTTACACTGAATACACAAAACATAATTATTTTCATGTATCGAAAATATTCATAAATCAATTTCATATTTGTGTTATTTTATGCACATTTATGCATATATATGTATATCGGTTTATATGAATATGATTAATTGCGGCCACAAAATGAATTTCCCGTCAAGGTCGACAATAAACTGTTTTTTAAAGATTTAAGCCATTTTTCATATGCGTCGTTTTGCTTTATTGAGCATAGGAATTTTAAATGAAATTTAAGAATATTCTAAGTGTATTTTCAGCGAGCTTTAATTATAATTTATATATACTATATGAAATGCGTTTGACACTGAGCATCTATCAATCAAGCAGCAAGCAAATAAAAGATGCCCAAATTCCAATGGGAATTATATTGAAAGTATTCCCAGTTTATTTCAAAGCCATTAAAAATAAAAAAGAAAGAAATAACTAGAATGCAGCTGATCGAAGCCTTGATTCCCTCTCTTAAAATTGAGCTAGAAAATCTTATTGAAAATAAATGTTTTTATAGCTGAAAGTGCCTTTTATAGGAGAAGCCAAATGATGAGCGTAGCTATTGAGCAAATATATTTTTACTATATTTCGCAGCATAAAAAGAGATTCTCATCAAGCTATATATGGAATAAAGAACTGAAGTTTGAATCGATAGTTCCTATGGCTGCTATACTACACATATATATATATATGTGTATAAGCAAGCAAAATCTGTTTGCGGACGATAAGGTCTATCAATCTGACTAGATAGCTAGGTAGATACCTAGCTATCTATCTGTCTAACTATCTGCTAATAATCTATCTATCTATTTCTCAATCTATAAATCTATCTTTCTATCTATCTATATATAATATATCTATCTATCTATCTATCTATCTATCCATCTATCTATCATATATCTATCTATCTTTCCATCTATCTATCATATATCTCTCTCTATCTATCTATCCATCTATCTATCATATATATCTCTCTCTATCTATCTATCTATCTATCAATCCATCTCTCTATCTATCCATCTATATATCTATCAATCCATCTCTCTATCTTTCAATCTATCTATCATATATTATATATATATATCTCTATTTATAAATACCTATCAATCTAGCCGTATATCAATCTATCTATCTATCCTTCTTTCCAGATATTTGGATATTCGTCCATCTATCTATACATCCTTCTATCTATTCACTCATCCTCAACCAATGTTACAATCTTCATTACAAACTTATAAGCTTCCATAAGCTGAAAGCTCATCGAAAGTACTCGCGCTTATGGCATCTGCTAAAACATTTATGGAAATACATAAAACATCTGCAGACGATGATCAAAGCGGCGCGCAACGTTTTTGGCCAGCGCCGAAGCTATTAATTAGCCATAAAAATCTATTGCTAATGGGCACTTCTTCTTCAGCAATCAATGCTGACAGCCGGCGTTGAGTAAAAGGCATACAAATAGTTGGCTAATAATCGATTCAGATATATTCTATGAGCAGCTCTAACTCATGCCAACGAGCTGCTGGCATGGCCAAGGCACGTGCTTTTCAATTGGCTATTAACAAGATCATCAAATTAACATTGCCAAATGCTTCGACTGACTGATTCCCTGATTTGCTGACTGGCTAAGTGGCCGGGCGTATTTAAATCCGGACTTCAAGCAATTCCCCATCAACTTCATTAGCATGCGCGTCACGTCGCCAGCAGTATTTGTGCCCGGCCGGCAACTGGCCCCGAATCGCTCTTCAATTGCTGCCTTCCGTCCAATGGCAGAGACCACCTCGAGCCGTCTCTTCTTCACCTGTTCAATTGAGCACTCGAAATGCAACTTTAAGTCTTTGCACAGGCGGCGCGTGTCAAGTGCTCATTAGCTTGGCTAACAAAGAAAAAACAAAAATTACATTTAATCATTTTGCCTGGGCGTATGCAACAGTTTTTGTAACTGACGAAATATGCTTGCCTTAACAGAGCGCGTTAACAGTAGTCGGTGGGGCATGTAATCACAAAGCTGTTAATAACTTATGATGTGAAGGACAGCAGTATTTAATTATCGAGAAATAGACTTTAGTTCCCCATAGACTTTGACACTGAGTTTTTGATGCAGACGCAGCTGAAACGGAAAACTAAAATAAGCCTATGAGAACTCTACCTAAAACTCTAGATGTATCGCTTTGGACATTAGCTAATAGTCCAGTATAAATAATTTGTTATAGTGCATAAAGCTCTTGAATATAAGAAGTCTTTTGTTTATGAAACAGTATTTAGATATATAGTCCCAAGATAATAATAATATAATAACTGAAACATATGTAAATATCAAGCTGATAGACTAGAATTCTATTTTCAGCTTACTGTATTCGAAGAGTAAAAAATAAAGAAATCTATAAAATATATATAATCTTATTCGAATTTATTAACAGCATTTATTATTTAAAATGCATTTTAATCATTTACTTAATTAGTATTTACTTGTTCTTAGTTTTACTTCATTGCTCATTCAACTCATGTTTGACTTAACATGAGTGTCCCAAATGCAAACACTCGAACATTTCGCCTGCTTATGATGCATGGTAGACAGTAAGACATACATGCAACAATAAACAATAACAATAGCTATAAATAACTCGTACAATGCGAGTATCAAAGTCTCGCATCATTGTTGCAATTACATTTATGCACTCTGACGGAGGAGAACCTCAAGATGCAATAAACTCTGGAATATTTAATGGTGTCACTTCTACACAGTCTGTGTGTGTGTGTGTGTGAGTGTGTGTGTGTGTGTGTGTGTGTGTGTGTGTGTGTGTGTGTGTGTGTGTGTGTGTGTGTGTGGTAGAGATGAAGTGCACATTTGAATGCCCAAATGAGATGTTGTCGCTGCCGCTGAGGCCGTTTAATTGTAATTTCGTGTGCAGACCCAAAATGCTAAATAAACAGAGAGCAAACGACGTGTGCGTGCGTAATGTGATTACAGTGAATACCAGTTAAATGGAATTTGCAAATAACAAACCTGAATCAACGATCACATCAACTGCACACAATTCATGCCAGCCAGAGAGCACTGTAGCTGCATTTGTAATGCAGCCTTGGATTGTGCAATATATATTTTGGGCGCTGCCAATTCGATTTGTGTGCAGCCTCTGGGCATCCAGCGAATTGCTGTTGCCATTGGCGCGTATCATTGTTAACATGGCTAAATTATATAAGCGATTCAGTTGCAGTGTCTGTGTGAGTGTGTGTGTGTCTGTCCCTCTCTCTCTCTCCCTCTCTCTCGCTGTGTGTGTGTGTCACAATTGCAGGTTGATTTTAGCTGCTGGGCTTTGGCAACAATTTTCAGCCAAAAACTATTAAACGAAATAAGATGACGTATTTGAACACCCAACCACAATTGATGTAAACCGTTGCCATCATATCAAACGTCGGCTAAATATGTCGAAAGTTGAATTGTCAAAGGCAAAAACATGGATCTAATTTCGTTCGATTTTTAGCTTAAATCTTTGCTAAACGTTGGCGATTGAGCGATTAGTTTCGCAAATAGCATTTAAACGTTTTATTATCTACGCTCTGTTCATGAGATGAAGCGCACTAAAATCATACTCTCTCGCTCTCACTTTCACTCTAAGCAAGAGTCTTCGGCTATATTCGTATAGACTTTCGGTTGAGCGCCTTGAGTTATTCGTGTGACGTTTGTTTAACGAACATCAGAGACGCGATTGACGCTCGCTTAATGGGGCTCGCCAATGAAGTGAGTAAGAAAGTGAGAGAGAGTCTATTCAAACGGTTTTCACATTTACATATGCACACACATACACACACTTACTTTCTTGTTGTGTTTAGCGAACGCAGCACTCGCACACATACCAATACATACACACCAAAGATTTTTTGCTTCATTTGACTTAAGCAACGGAACAATGAGAGCGAGAGAAAACAAAAACCAATTGCTGTGAGCCGATCACAAACGAACGTTCGTTGAAGCTGCAATGCAATTGGCTGCACTTGGAGTCTTTTCTCAGAGCGTAAGTGAAAGATGCTTATTGGCAAACATCGAGCAACGGTAAACAGTTATTTGTAAGCAATGTGAATATGTTATGCGATATGTATTAGACTATACTGAAATGTTAACTGGAATAAGATAAATATTAATGTGTTATACTGGACTACATTATGCTCTACAATATATCATAATCTGTTATACTATACTACGACGATATGTTATTTCTTACTATAATGAGTTATAATATACTCTACTATATTAAAATACATATTTAAATATATTATACATGTCTTTAATATATATATGATATACTATGAAGACTGTACTATATATAACACACTTTGCTATATTATGTGTTATACTATGTCCAATGCGATATTTATCGATTTCAAATCAGCTGTTCGATTAATCGATATCTGCATGAGAATTTTAAAGCTCTAATGTCTAAACCCCAACTTTATTCAATATTGCAAAAAATTAAACAAAATAATTTTCAATTAATAAACAATATTTAATATATGTATGTGAAACAGTATATAGAAATATATATGTATATTTCGTATACATAACTGAAATGCAAATTCCTTCAAATTATCCCAAAATTGTCTTTGAACTAGAGTTTCTTGTTGGCTTGCTGCAGACGATGCCTGTAGAAGACGTGCTCAGCCAGAAAGGCGAGCGAGGCGAGTAGAGTGCCCACGATGACCACATAGAAGGCCAGCTGGAGGTCACCGATGGTCAGGACACGCACCTCGCTGGCCTCGGCGTGCTCGTTGAGCGCCTTGCGTGTCCGCACAGTCACCCTGAACTCTTGATCCTGAATCCATTTGGGTATGAGGCCAGCGTTGAGCAGGCGTAGCAGCTGGGCATTGATTGCCTCCTCCCAGGGCGCATCTCTGGGCATCACATAGGAGATGGTATAATACTTGGGACACTCCGGCACAATCCAAATGCGTCGCATGAGCAGAAAGTTAACGGACTCCATCATCAGCGAGGAGTAGCGAGAGACGCCTGCCTTGCCGCCCACAGTGGCCACCTCGTTGGTGACATCCGCATTGAGATCGCGATTCCACCAGAGCTTCTTATTGAGACTGGCATAGAGCGGCGACGTTTCACTGAAGAACAAATCATCCGCCATGGATGTGTATTTGTAGACAACCTTCAGTCCGCTGTCATCCAAATCCTGCAGAGTTATAATGTCCTTGTAGTGCAGCGGATGAATGTAGACGGTGGACAGGCTGGACTCGAATATGGCGCCGAAAATGACGCTCACCAGGCACAGCGAGCCAATGAACATGCGCTCCGCATAGCTCTCCGGCAAATGGTTCAGATTCACCCGCACCCACACCACCCACGTGTCGACCATGATGCCCAGCGCCTGCTGCCACAGCCGACGCTGCTGGACACTGACAATGTGCAGCTGCAGATTGACAATGCGCAGCAGCAGCCAGATGAAGGCGCACACAAATGCCGTCAGTATGAAGCCCAGCCAGATGTCATAGCCCACCGCAAAGATGGGCAGAATGGATTGCGGAATGCGGCTGGCCTTGGGCGCATAGATGCACAGCTGATCATCGTAGACAGCCACTGTGAAGTCCATGTACTCCTGCACCATATAGTCCTTGACAAAGAAGCCCGTCAGGCAGATGTCCAGGCCATCTTTCAGTATCGAGCCAATGGCTCCATTGTAGCTGCCATTGGCGCTGCGCTCCCTGAGCGGAAAGCAATGATAAATCTCAATATGATACGAGTATGAATATTTACCCAAAGTAATTCTTGTCCGGCTGCTGCAGCAGCATTGTAAAGTTCAGCAGCTCGGTTATCAGCAGCGCCACCTCCCAGTCGACGCCGGTGATGCTCTGCAGCAAACCCGTCTCCGGATCCAGTTTCGGCCGTGCATAGACAGACTTGAAGATCTGCACACGCAGCGGATAGCCGCGCATATCGCGAAACAATTGCATGGACAGTGGCTCACCCCCAGCAAAGGGTATCAGGCGACCAAAGGCTGCATCATAGTCAATCTGATTGCCATCCCAGGGTCCCTGTGCGCTGGCCGCAAACGGATCATAGATCCACACATCGCCAGCTGCAATGATATACCTATTGAAGACTCTGCGCTGAATCCACAGCTGGCGGCAGCTCTGCTCCAGCTGCAGCTGCTGCTCGTCGCTCAGGCCGGCGTCCGCCACATCGGCCACAATATAGAAATAGACGCCGGCACGATCCGCTGAGCTGATGGCGCCGTTGCCGGCAACCAACTGAGCCAGACTAATCACCAAGACCAGAGAGTCACGCTCATCCAAATCCATCAGCTTGCTGTCCTGCTCCAGTGGCCGGCGCTCATCATAGCTGTGCAGCGTGTGCGGCACATCGCTGAGCCGCATGAACCACATGGCATTCTCATTACGCGCATCCTCCTGCAGCTGCCGTCCCTGGCGCAGCAGCACATGCACATAGGGTATGCTGCGCAACGGCTCCTCTAGCAGCTCATCCAGCCGTGCAGAGCCATGGCCAAACAGTAACAATGCCAGGAGCAGCACCACTTGGATCCACATGCTGCCGTTCAGCAACGCGTTGCATCCGCAAATGAATTCGCTTGGCAAACGTGTCTCGAGTCTGACTCGGCCAGCTAATGTTTTGACACCTGCAATTTTGTCTGTTTGCTCGAACGTAATTAGAGGCCAGTTATGTCAGCTGCCGTTCTCCCAGAGGTGGCCACTGAGCAAACATTGCCCTCGGCTGCCTTTTCACTACTATATGTTTGTGTGTCGAATCGAAATCGAAATCGAAATCGAAATTTATGCGACTTCCTGGTCGTGTGACACACTGATTTATAGAGCAAATGTGGGTGGCTGGGTGGCCGGAGTTCTTTAGAAATCGCCACAATCGCCATATGTATATAAAGAAGAAACGCAATTCATATGCCAAATCAAAACTCAATTCAATTCATACATAGTTTCATCGACCAGTCGCAAGCAAAACACTCGAACACAATTGAAATTCCACCATTCAACATTTCCGCACATTGGCACCCAATTTTCATTAAATTTAATACTCAAATAAGAAATAATGTTGATTTTCATATTGTTTGTTTGTTTGTTTCCGTTTTCCACATGATTTCCCATTGTTTTTCACATTTTTTTTTCTTATTAGGATTTTCGATTCGGCTTTAATGCTGCCGCCTAAGCAACTGCAAAATTTTTGCCAGCAATTTGTATACACTCTGCTACACTGTGCAGCACAGTTTGCAGACCAAGGAATTAACAACACTAGCCAACATTATTTTATGGAATTTTAGACTAAGAATTATAATTTACAGTAGAATCCAGTTATAACGAATCCGCTTATTGAGTTCGTTTGGCTAATGCGACTATCATTCGACTATTTGTTATCAATCAATAAATTTATAAATTTATTTAATTTAATAAATTATTTAATTGATTAACTGTCAACATATAAATTTTTTTATTTTATTTATTTTTTTTTATTTTTTTTATTTTTTAGATATTTAAAATAAATTATAAAAAATGCAAAATTAATTTTATTTATTTGTATTTTATATTTTCATATATTTTTACTTGATTTTATTTATTTATTTGTTTTACTTTTAAAATTAATTTACATAAATTATTTAAAAGAAAATTAATTTCCTTTTTATTTCTATTTTTTATTTGTTATTTTTTCTTTCTTTCATTTTATTTATTTATCTATTTTATTTAGAAGAAGAGAAAGTCTTATTATTATTTTGATTTACTCAATTTAATTTGTTTTATTTTATTACTTTATTCATTTCACTATTTTTATTTATTATTATTTTAATTTACTTTATATATTTTATTTATGTTATTTATTTAATTTTTCTATATTTGTTTTATTTATCGCATTTTATTTACTTATTTATATTTTGGGCAAGATGTTCGCCTTTATGTCATAAATTGTTTTTTTTTTATATTTTATTTCATTACATTTTTCAGCTTATCATTTATCTAACATAGATATATAATCACCAAGTTATCATCTATTACAAAATACATCAAGATTTCTGGAAAATGTACAGCGAAATTGTAAAAGACAATCATAATATTTAAAAACAAAATCAATTCTGAATTCACATGAGTTTTGCTATTGTATATCATCCTCTTCAATTGCCGCAAGAGTTTGCTTCGATTCTGGAGACGACTCGATTTCCAATAAAGTGTTTCAATTGATTCTCAGTAAATAAATGTAATTATTTACACAAAAATTTCCAACTGGCCAAAAATTCTTGTAAACTTAAAAAACCATTTAATCCCGCTTAAAGTGTCGGCTTATGGGAAATACCAAAACCAAGTCGGATCAAAGTACAAAATGGGGAATTAGGTAACAAATGTAGAGAGAGAGAGAGAGAGAGAGAGAGAGAGAGTGAGGGAGTGAAAGGGAGAGAGTGAATGCGATAGAGTGAGAGAGAGAAGTGTGTGTGTATGAGAGAGAGAAAAAGAGTGAGATAGAGCGACAGAGAGGGAGAGAAAGGCGGAGGAAGACACAGAGAGGAATAGATGGGGAGAGAATTACATAAAGAAAGATGAGAGCGAAAGAGAAAGACAGAGATGGTATGTAAATAAGAAGAAAAGAAAGAGAATTAAAAAGAGAGAATGAGTAAGAAAGATAGAGAAGAGAGTACTTATCATTGCCATTTACAAAACTCTAAAATACAGGGTATTTGTTAATCAAGCACACTCAATTGTAAACAAACTTCGACAAACAAGTGCCAAGTGCAAAGTTACATTTTCTGCAACACTGTGCAATGCGCAATGTTATTTCTCTGCTTGCCCAAAAATTGCCCAACATTGATGTGTGTGTGCGTGTGTGTGTGTGTGTATGGGGGGGGGGGGGGGGGTCATATATGCTATGCCAGCCATGCCTCAGTCACATTGAATCTCATGCGTTGCCTGCGTCGTTGCCAGCTGCACCAACAAAAAACCATCAATAAACTCTAGCCACACTTTTCTTTTGCAGCTCGGACGCTCAGCTTGGCTCACACACACTTGGCGTTTTCAAAATGAAAAATAAATTGGA
This sequence comes from Drosophila koepferae, assembly GCA_030914345.1. Lineage (NCBI taxonomy): Eukaryota > Metazoa > Arthropoda > Insecta > Diptera > Drosophilidae > Drosophila > Drosophila koepferae. The sequence continues at coordinate 10,049,670 of JAUESR010000196.1, read as the reverse complement.
AAATTGAAAAAGCAATTCATCGCATTAGAAACGTGCATTGAATTGAAGGCTGCTGACGTTGTCTATCAGACGCCGAGCAGCTTCGTTTCGGTACTTTATCGCTCATACGCCAGGTGTGTGACGACACAAAAGTGCATCCCAGCACACACACACACACACACACACATACAAGCAAAGACAATGGCCACGCAACGAAGTTGACTGAAACTTGGAATTCATTGAAATGCTGCTGTCGCATCAGCTGCTTAAGCAACTCCATTGCCCATTGCCCATTGCCCGTTGGGTATTTGCGTGGTTTATGGCCGGGGCGATAAAATCAAATTGGAAAGCTTTGAGTTTTGGGGAACGTTTTGCCATTTGTTATTATGACGAGAACGTTATATGCACTGCACTAAGCTCTGGCGAGCATCCAGTTTGTACAATGAAAGAATGACGTGCAACGTGCAACGTGCAGCGAAGCGCAATGAAATCATTTGTACGTAGCACGTGAAAATGAAATTTTTAACATCAGCAGAAAATGCGTTTTGTGGCTTTGCCACAGCCCTTGGACATTGTGCCACTTGCAGCTTGCAAATATAACAAAATAAAAATCTACAACAACAAAATACTATATATATATATACATATATCTGTATATACAAATTTATTTATGCACTTAATTCCACATCATTTCGCAGCGAAAGAAAAAATATAAAAAGAATACAAAAGCAAGTAAGAAAGCTCTATTCGAGACTGCTCGACTACCAGATACCCTGAACCCACTCTGGGTGCAAGTATTCAAAATCTGGCAACATTTGAAATTGTATTACAAGAAAATTGAAGACTCTAGCTCTAAAGATGACCAAGATATAATTTTTTAAAATATGTTTTTATCGATAACTTTTAAACGATACTCGTTATCGAACTTCGGTAACAAACTCGTACTGCGCATGCAATATGCGGGCCTAACACAAAAATAATGAAGTCTCTAGCTCTTATATCTTCTGAAATCGACGGGTTCAAGCATGCGGACGAACAAACATGTCTATATCGACTCAGCTCGTCATCCTGATCAAGAATATATACTTTATGAGGTCTGCCTGTTACATGCATTCAACAAAACCATTATACCCTGAATTCCCATTTGCAATGGGTTCAGGGTATATCCTTTTTATAGGAGCAGAGTAGAGCAGCGCAGAGCCCCATCGCCCCAACGCTACTCATGGCCCTGACGGCTATAAGTTCCGTTGCATTTACATCTGTTGGCGCACAAATTGTAAGTGAGCAAAAAAAAAAGGGACCAAAAAGAAAATCGGAAAAACGAAAACCGAATCAAGGCGGATTTGGCACCTGGGCAGAGCCAGAGGCTGGGGCAACGGCAAAGGCAACGACAACGGCTGCAACACCAAAGCCAGCTGTGCATCCGCTCAGATTGGCAGCCGAGCTCTGCGTGTGGCCTGGCAGCGACTTTCAGTCGCTTTGATGCCCCCAGCTTGCAATTGGATTACATACGAATGCGAATCGTCACTGCCAGCACAAACAGTTGCCACTCCATTTGCCTAACAAGCCAACGCAAAAATGCAGACTACAGACTGCAGACTGCAGACAGCAGACAGCTGCAGACTTTGGACTGCAATCCGAATGCACAAATCGTCATCTCCGACTGATCGAAATATCCTCTGTGTTCCATGGCAAATGCTATCACATGCAACAATCTGTTTGTGCCCCATTCACCAAGTACAAGTGGCTTAAATGACTGCACTGCGGTCAGCTGAACAAATAGCTATAGCATATCTATAGCGGAATGATTATTTTTAACTGAAATATGACTTATTTTGTTGTTGTTATGAGTGCCAGGCAAAATAAACATAACCTAAATGCATTCAGATGCATTAATGCATATTCCTCAGCTGTCTTTGCCTTCCATTCAAGCTCTCTCTCTCTCTCCCCCTTTAGCAGGCTGACCAGTTAAGAGACATGGAACAACAAATTGCAATCAAATAAAGATTTTTTTTTAAATATTTAATTTATTTTAATTTTATTTTAAAGCTACAGCTACGCCATTTCATATAATTTATCATATTGTTGATATATTTACCTTAATGATTATGGATAACTCTTGTCTACATACATATACAATCTCATTGCGTGCATAGAACCTCTTATGCTTTGAGCAGTTCCAATAAGGTGCTTAGGTTATGTTGAATATATCTTGAACTTACCTTGAAGCTATCTCGATGTTGTCTTGAAGTTATCTTGACTTTATCTTGATGTTCTTGATCTTCTTCAAATTATGTTGAAGTTATGTTTAAGTTATCTGGAAGTTATCTTGAAGTCATCTTGCAGCTATATTCAAGTTGTCTCTAAGAGCTGTTAAAGTTATCTATAAGTATCTTGAGGTTAAGTGGAAAATTAACAGGAAGATATTTTGAGGTTCGTTTCAATTTAACTAGAAAATATCTTTAAGTTGTGTAGAAGTAATTTTTGTACTTATCCGACAGACATCTGCAAGCTATATTTAATGTATCTTGCAGTTATCTATAAAGTTTCTTGAATTGATCAAGAAGTTATCTTGTAGTTCTTCTAAGGCCACCTCGCAGTTATCTGCATTAACATGATATCTAGACACTTCCAGATATTCCAGATATCAAACTTATCGTACAGTTATCTAAAAGATTTCTTGAATTTATCAAGAAGTTATTTTAAAGTTCTCATGAGGCTACTTGACAGGTTTGTGCATGTTATCTGGAAATTATATCAAAGTTATCTTAAGGCGTCTTGAGCCCTCTCTTTTATGAAAGAGAAAAAAACTGTATTAAAACTGCAATACATTTTTGTAATTTTTCCCACGCATGCCACATAAACTTTTCATGATTAAATTGCAAATTAAATTGAATATTTCAATAACTAAAATATACTTAGTTATTGGAAATAGTGTAAATAGTATTATTCCTCTTTAAGCACCCATTTAAGTACTTGATTAAATTTTATTTAATTTATTAAAAAATAATAAAGGAAAAAACCTTCTAGTCAGCCTCTACAAAGTAAACAACTTGTTTGATTATTTTTAATTAGGTATATATTTATTAGAAAACAAAAAAAAAATTGTTAATAATACGATAACTTGTCTTATTTTAAACAATAACTTAAATAATAACTTATCTAAAGCTTTTTCTCTGGCTTCGACTCTGTCTGTTTGTACAACCAACTGATTGGCATTATCTATAATGCCAGCACAGTCCTCTCACACTCTCTCTGTCTTTCTCAATCTCAATGGTCCATGTTGTTGGCCAACGCTGCACCACAGCGATCCACGCCGAAATTCTGACGCATGCGCTCCAAGGCAACTCGACTGAAGCCGCGCGCCATCAGCTGCGCCTCCGCCTGGGCGATCACGTCGCGCATGTAGTCCAGTGCGCCCGCGCTCTCCGTCAGCTGGCTGCAGACGAACTTGTGGCGGAAGCGTAGTTTCGCCTTCTTGATCTTGTTGTTGTAGCGCGACTTGCGACAGGACTCTGCCCGCTGACGCTGTGCATCACGACTGTTGCCGCCAGTCTGGCTCTGGCTCTGGCTCTGGCTCTGCGTCTTCATCTGCATTTGATGCAGTTGTGTGGCCTGTGGCTTGGTGGTCGGTGGTGCACGTCGCTCCACCACAATGGGATTCTCGATGAGCATTTGATCGACATAGCGCTGCTCCTCATCCGCATAGTGTGTCTTCAGGTGCTGCAACTCGACGGCGACCAGCTCATCGATCTGCTCCGGCTTATTGGTATGCAAGGCGGGCAGCTTGCCCGGATGCACGCCCAGCCCATGGGATGGATAGTGGCCCAGCTGGGTGTAAAACTTGTGCAGATAAAGATTGCTCTGTTCCATAGCTGCTCCGTACGTCTGTTTGCACTTATCACTTATCGCCTTCGGCTATTGATCTGCTCGCCCCGAAATCAGAACTGCAATTGCTGTTCGTAATTTGCTTGCGCCTCGCTTTTATAGATGGCCCATGCATGCAGCCCACCTAATCCGAGCAGGTCAAGTCCCATTATGAATCAACTTGCGACCATTTTATGATCTCCATTGTGCCTCAACCACATGCAACGCCTGCCTACCTGGCCCACTACCTGGCCCGCTGTCCCAGACACTGAGTCACGTAAACAAACGGATTAGCGTGCGACTTGTTTGGGTTTTAACAGAGCCATCCTATAGACTGGATGGCCTACCTACTTTTGTTTCCGATTTAACTATTGAATGATTTTATATATATATATATTTATATATGATAACAATTGAATCAAGCATGTGCTGCTTGATATGGAAAATTACGAATCTATCTATAAAAAAGAATCGATTGTTTTGTTTGATAAATTTATATATTTCAGATATATGTACATATATATTCGCTTAGGCTAAATATATATGTATCTCATTTGATGTACGAACAGTAACAGTCATTTAAACAAGGATTTCATAATTTTTTCTTATATATCCGTTCATTATTTATATTAATTTTAATACATACTAGTTTTCATTTAATTTCTATATATATATTTTTTTTAATTTTTAAATAAAAGTGATTAATGAGATAAAAGTATAGCTGAGATATAATAATAGATATAATGAACAACAAAAATAGTAGATGAAAATGATTTCTAATTGATAATCAAACACATTTGAACACATTTCCATAACAGATCTCAAATGGTTCCTGAGTTGTAGATTTAATATTATTATATAATTAGATTATATAACTATAATTTGAACACTCTAAAACAACAAAGCGAGCCTTTAATAAAAGGTCTCAAAACGTTTAATGCAATTGGCTATGTTTACTGATAACAAAAATTTATGTATATAAATAACATAACCTACAAAAAAAATATTAAATAGCAAATATAAATTATGATTATTTTTGTGTTAATATATTAAGTATATAAAGTAATCAAAAAGAATATATAATTGTATGGATATGCTGACATTTATTTGTTCAGAATTGTTATACATACTATAAGTTTTTACTTATGCTTTCAAGTTCATATTTATTGACATATAGTTTATTAAAACTCAAATGCAAAACAGTGTTTTAGACTATTAAAAATTGTATTTTGAAAAATTCTACGGCTCTTAAATTTTATATACAATGAAATGTTATGGACAAAAGCTACTGATAAGAAATATAAAATATATTTTTCAATTTCTTAAAACTAAAACTTATTTATATACTTCCCCACAGCATGCACATATACATGCATACATATAAAGAATTGTATATATAGTTATAGCATATCTTATATATATAAAGTGTAAATCGAATTGAAACTGCTTTGCTTAAGCAGCTACTTAAATGTTGGCTAAGCAAACAGTTTTTGGTCAACATGAAGCCAAGTTCAAGTGCGGCTTATCGGCTAAGCTAAGTAACTGGCATTTACATTCGCACACGCTGATAAGGGCTTAAGAGAGAGTGAGAGAGGGACAGAACAGTCAACGCAGCAAGAGGCAGAGCAAAGGTAACTGCGGCTGCTACTGCGACTGCGATAAACGAATAACCATAAACCAATCAACAAGCGTCTGGGTTGCCTACCCAAACTAGCGACCCGTTAGGTCTGCAACTGCACTCGCAGCAGCAGAGGCAGAGGCAGAGCCAACAGCAATGGCAAGTGGCATGGCAGGTAGAAAGTTTTTTGATTTGATGGATTGGACGCGTCGCAGCGATTTGCCAGGCATGGCGGACATGTTGCTGCCTGTTGCGGCATGGATTGCATGCAGGTAGAAGAACTCCGAACAACAATTAAATTAAGTGCCTCTGGCTTCACAACCAAAACAAAACCCCCCCGTCCCAGCCCAGAAAAGAGAAAATAAACTAAAAGTAAAAAAATAAAAGAAAACTCCTTAATAGTAGCTGACAGGCAACTCAATTACCGTAGCTGTTGCCATTTACGTACTGCGCCCAAAAAAATGTCACGTTTAATGGAGACTTTTTTTAAAGGGGCATATTTGTGTGTAGAGCTGCTTAAATAAGTCAGAATGCCATCAATTTAATTGCAGTTTTTTTACATATACATATTTTACCAGTTTAAATATGAGATGAGTGCTTAAAAAATACATATATGCACGTATTTGTAGCATAAAGGCTCGCATAATCTATTTTCAATGGATTTTTTTCCATCAAATTTAATGCAATATGTTAAATATTTGTTTATCTGTCTCTATCGATATTTTTTTTGCGCCTCTCATTATTCTATGGCTTGGCTCTCTTTTCTTTCTCCTCATCAGCTCTCATATCTCTTACTTTTTCCCCTATCTCTCTCTCTCTCACTGTGATTACTTTCATTGACTTTTTCTCTCTATTCTTTCACTCTCTTTATTTCTTTCTCTTATCTCTATTCTTTCACTCTTTTTATTTCTCTCTCATTCTCTCTCGTTGCTTGTGACTTTTCTCTCACCTTGTATTCCCTTGTAAATATAGAGATTATTTCTCTTAAACACTCTCTGTCTCTTTATACTTCTCGCTTTCCATTCACATTTCTCTTTATCTGTATTCTATTTCTCTCTGATTTTCGCAATATTTCAAACTTTTTCCTTTTCATATCCCAATATCTCTATTATCCCATTTCTTTAGATGGTATCTAGCGTTCATTATCTCTCTTTTCCACATCTCTGCAAAATTCTTGATATGCCTTCTTATCTCTATACTTCTGTTCATCAGTTACTCTTTATCGCTCTCATCTATCTTTGCCTATCTCTATATTGCCCTTCTAAAGCCCACTATATATCTCTTATATATCACTTTCTGCATTTTCTCTATTTCCATAGTTCTCATTCCCTCTCTCTCTCTCTCACCTGATAAGGACATTCAGGTTAAGACAAGACCATTTCACAAAATCTTGTCTAATTTTTGATTACCAATTGCTTTGTTAACTCTGCTTCTTCTTCTTCTTCTTCTAAGTGCTGTTGTTCTCACTTATTACACTCGCTTTAAAAACAACTTTCGTACTTGGGATTTCGGCTTGTGGCTCAGCTCTACTCTCGATTCAAATGATGCTTTATGGTATTTCGATTTTATTGGTTGAACGCATGCCAAATGCACACACTTACCACTTCATTAAGTTTCGGAGGCGCCAACAGGGTCATTAAACTTTAGCAATTTTAACGAGCTTGTCCGACGGCTCGCAAAATGTGCCAAAGATTTTCATTAGGCAGCAGCTCAATAGAGTCGAGTCGAGTCGAGGCGAGTCGAATCGAGTCGAGTCTGCCTAATACTAGATATCTATGTGGATAAATCAACAATTGAATGAAAATTCATTTGGATGAGAGGACGAGAGAGAGAGAGAGAGAGAGAGAGAGAGAGAGAGAGAGAGAGAGAGAGAGAGATATGGAGAGCTAGAGAGAACTCAAGTCTGAGCGCCTGATGGAAACAGTTAGGCTAAAAATAATTATCTCAAAGCCTTGAGCCTTGAGCCTTGAGCTGAGCTCTGTCAGTGGCAGACACGAAACAAAATATATATATATATATATATATATATATATATATGTATATTGAAGCTGTATTATAATACAAATTATTATGATGGAAAATGCGGTTTTATTTTCAGTTGGCCAGAGATAGAAGAGCGAGAGAGAGAGAGAGAAAAAGTGCTCATAAGTATAATTAAAAAGCCATTTATAATCATTTTGTCGAATTGTGACCCAGTCAGAGCAGGCGCACAGGCCACGCCCCCCTCCCCACCAAACACCCCAGCCGCCCATACGCTCATCCGCCTGGCCACTTGAAGGCGAGTCCAGTCAAGTCCAGGTCCCATAAATACGCACATAAAGCGACAGTTCGCTGGCGCTGCCTCAAACCCAGCTTTGCATTGTGAAGCCCCCAATGCCAATGCCAATGCCATTGAGTTTGAATTATGTCAGCGCAGTAATAAATTGCTCAGGGCATTAAATTAAAATATACGATACGTGTATGTGTGTGTGTGTGTGGATGTGTGTGGGTGTGCGTGAACTAACGCGATACAAGCAAACACAGGAGAGAGAGAGAGAGAGAGAGAGAGAGAGAGGCGGCGGCCATAAGCAGAGAGTCGGCAGCAATGGGGACGCCCAATAGGATTTGTGGCGAGAATTTACTACAAAATGGCAAAACATGTTTTACACACAGACACTTATATATATATATATATATATATATATATATATATATATATATATATATATATATATATATATATATATATTGCATGTATGTAAATGAAATAGGATTTTGAGGCATTTCTTTGAGCCTTGGCAACTCTTTTCTCTCTTATTATTATTTTTTTTTTTTTGCTTTTCTCTCGGAGTTTTATGTTTAGGTTTGTGGGCGACATGGCCAACGTCATCAAGGTGAGCGAGCGAGCTTAGGCAAAGCTTTACTATATTTCAATATACAAAAAAAAAAAAAAAAAAAAAACTATAAATTAAATATATCTCTCTTAGTCAATAGCCAATGGAATAAGCGTGTATAACTATTGAAAGGAGTTTAGCGATATCTAAAGTAAACTATATCAAGTAAACTAGTCATAGGGGATTGAGCGGCCCTTTCTATGATTAGACGAAATTTCGCTGAATAAATTAAATAAAATATTAAAGGAGCTAACATATTTGCTAAACTGAATTAAAAGTGATCGGAGTGCTATAGCAGGCATAAAATAATATAATGAATCAAATAAATCATATAATAAATATTTATTATTATTATGTACATATATATTTTTATATTATTTATATATTTTTAATTAATTATTATTAACCAAGTATTTATTATTTAGTAAACTTAGTTTCTCCTTTGAATATGGTATTTCAATAAATTTGAATTCGTGTGTATTAAAGGTTCATTTTCAAGGGGTAAACCTTGAAGGTTATTGAGGCATAGTTTCTGATTCTAAGCTAAAAGGGAACCCTCGAAGAGGCGACTTTCTTTAAATCGGCAAGATCTAATGTAGTCGTAGACTTAGCAGCAGAGTGCATTGAAACTCAGCGAAAAAATAAAAATCAATAAATTAATGAAAATAAAATAAAATAAACCATGTCAAGTTTGAGTTTTAAAAATTAATGAATAAATAACATAAAATTATATTAATTGGGTTTTTTCATTTCCTAATTTTCTTTTTTTTTTTTTTCGTTTATTTTTTAAGTCATACGAGATAACAATAAGCCCTTCGTGGACTTGCTGTTACTTACACTATTTTATTTAAATAACATATCAAAATATATTGATTGGATTTTTTTCTTTTTCTAAATTTGTTTTATTTTTTTCGTAAGTTTTTCTTTTTATTATTAATATTATAGTATTTATTTTTTTATTATTGTAATTATAGTATTTATTTTATTTTCTTTTTTGTATTTATTTATTTATTCATTAATTTATTTCATTTTTATTATTTTAATTTTTTGTATATGTATAAATTTTTTAGAAATTTATAAACTGAGCTGATTTGCTGTTTACATTACTTGCGCTGTAAAATTTATAAGTTTTATACTATTCTCCATTGTTTTTCGTAATTGCTATATTTTTAATACCATTAATATTAATTTTAAATATTAATATTATTTACTCACTACATACGCATATGTAAATTCCAACAAAAACATACAAAATTATTTAAAAGAAATCGGAATTGATTTATTGGAAGTCAGAGACTAGATGCTGTCAATGAAATGAACACAAGTCAAATTTAGAAACATTTAAAGATAGTTTCTAGAATAGTTTTAGTTAAAATTTGTCTGCAACTCCGTTTTTCGCACAATTGTGAAATCAATTTTGATTTATAAATCGTTTGTGTTCCCTTGCAGTACAAATGCTTATAGACTAGCTCACAAAATACTTCATATGTATGTATATAAAATAGTGTTTATGTTTATATATATTGCATACAAAGTGCGTAAACAATTGTCATTGTATTGTACATTTTTCTATTACATTTTATTTTTTATTCTTTAGAGGAATTGACGATCGATTCACTGCATTGTCAATATCAGAAAAAAAAAATTATAATAATAATTACTTATTTATGTGTTTAGGCTACTTAATTTCTATATTCATTTGCTAGTTCATTGCTTAGCCAGAGCAGCCACGGCAGCCACAGTGGACGCACTCAACGATGCGGCCCTCCTCGAGCTTGGATTTTGGCACGCGGCAAATGCAGTTGGTCCCAAAGTTGGTGTCACGTGTCTGGATGCAGCGCAAACAGCATAGATTCTCATAGCCAGACTTCTTCCACTTGGCTATCAAATTGCTGTCGGCTATCTTCTCCTTCAGGCAATAGTCGTATAACTCGCGGCTGATGGCCTTGCGGCGATAGAACAGGTCGTAGATGTAGCGTGTCTTCTGGTGATGTATCTTGAAGATGGGCCACAGTGACTCTGTGATGCGCTTGCCCTCATGTGGTTCGATCTCAGCTGCAAGTAAACAAACACACATATATATCTACATATATATTATATATGTATGTGGTGCAATATGCGGCATTCCGCATGTGTGCATACCCTCGCGCATTTTCTGTTCCAGTTCCTCCAGCGTCGGCTCGATGAGCTCCCAGCCATCTGGCGGGGGTTTACGGCTGCGGCGCACTTTCGGCATATTATTATTATTATTACTTTTTGTTATACAAGTTTCTAATTATGCGTCAGCATTAAATTTCTCAATATGACAGCAAACTACAATAAAACGCAAACAGCTGTCGAATGCCAGATGCGTAGTGCTGTAAAATGCTCGTTTTACAAATGTAACTACTACTACTACAGCAATAGTTGCTCGAGCTGCCAACACTGTTTTCAATTTGGCAATTTCCCGCCAGCTGCGCTGTTTTACAATTATGAAATATACATAAAAAAAAAAGGAAATGGCTATTGAAGTGTGCAATATTAAAACATTAAATAGTTTTCATTTTTCTTTGATATAAAACATAGCATCTCCAGTAAACGATAGTCGGATAACAATCGACTTCCCATCGCAAGTAAAATATTTAAATATTTGAATGTGATGCAAAAAAGAAGCATGTATTAGCAAAACACACTAATTTAGAGTATTAAATTAAAAAATACGGCATGCACAGCGCTCTGCAATTTCAAAGAACTATATGCTGGTGTTAAATTAAAATTTGTTGCCAACAAACATTCTAGAACTTTTTAACAACTAAGCAGCTGAACTGATTTTGCGGGCAATGTAAACGTAATTGTGCATGAGAATCAGTGTGTTTCCTGGCAGAGTACTTCCAGCTAGACTTTCAACATTAATTTTACTTGAATAAAAGCAATGAAATTAACTTTTTTCTAAGTTTTTAGCCTTATCCAGACTTTGTAAGTTGTTGGCGTTGTTTTTTTTAGTCCCTGGAGATCTGGCAGCACTTGCAGCAAGAGGCAGACAATCCACATCGATAGCTATGCAACGTATCGATAACAGGTTGCAGTTTATTTTCCACTTTAGTGTATATGTAATCGTGGAAGTAATGAGTTGATTGTTTTTGTTATTTCTATTCGACCGTCGCGTGTGGTTGATAGTGTACTGATTATTTTTTGTTGTTTTTATTATTGTTAACTATATATTTAATCCTGTATTGCAATTACCAATTGCTAACACAGTCAACGAATACATCAATTAAACGAATCCAATACAGCAAAGCCAAAAGTAAGCAGAGCCCTAACCGACAAACGCAGTCGAAAAGATATCTGTCTGTGCCGTTGTATACGTATGTGTGTGTGCATGCGAATGTAAATGTGAATGTGCAGCAGCAGCAACCCACAGCGAAGTATTGGCAAACTAACCCACACAACTTCAGCACAGCTTCACACGCGCTATAAAACAGTTGTACTGCTGACTGCGGAGGCGTCCACTTCGTTTTGTCTCTCTTGTGTGTCTCGTGTGTATTGTGACAATAAATGATAAATGACTAGCTAATTACACACGCAAATAATAATAACTAAGAACTACTTGTGTGTGTGTGTCTTTGCCTGACTTTAAAGTAAGACAATATTTGTGACTTACACTAACATACACACAAACATATGTACCTACGTTTGTAGGCATGTATGTATGTATGTATGTTTGTACATGCGTATGCATTATTATTGGTTTGTTATGACGCAGTTGTCTCACTGTCTCTGGTTGTTTTTGTTGTAACGCGTCACTTTCATTCATAAGTCCGTTGGCTTTCTTAACGTCAACGCCGAAGACATCAGCAGCATCAGTAGCGCCAGCAATAATAACAACAAATACAACAACAAAGAAGCACTTGGCCTTCGCCTAATGCGTACTCTCACTTGCTTGCTCTCTCACTCGCCCGCTCGTTTGCTCGCCTATTCTCGCTGTTTCCTCTTTGGTGTTGCTCTCCCTTTGCCCATCCAATAGCGATTGCTATTGCATTTCCATTCATTTGGCGATTGGCGCGTACGCTTTGATTGTCATTCGCGTTCGTTGTGTTCAGTGCATGGTACGTAAAATAACAAATTTAAGCACACACACATGCATGTGTGTATGTATGTATGTGTATATGTATGTATGCACAAAGAGAGATCGCCACCCCCAATCTGCTGCCACATTTAAACGCCCCCTTTACGGGGTGTCTGTGTCGTGTCGCTATATATATGTGTGTGTGTGTGTGTGTGTGTAATGAGCGCACTAAATCTGTATTGTTTGGTTTTTGTTTTCACATTCCTTTAATTTTGCCATTTTTTGCAAAATATATGTTACATATATATGTACATACATATGCACCTATGTATATACAGCTGCTATACTGTTATACCCCCATACACTGTTATACTTACGTATGTATGTATTTATTAGGCAATTTCAATCGCAATCCAGTCACTGTTTTGCCGGTTACCTGCGAATTGCTCATAGCATTTATCTAATTTGTTATGTGTTAAAAGCTTCGCTAAGACAGGGAAGTCAACGAAACTTACCCCCTGATATCGATAAGATAGTCAACAAGTCGCAAAAAAAAAAGAAAAACCAAACAAATTTCCAGGCTCAGTTTGCATGTTTTGAATATGGAAACATTTACGAACTATTTGAAAAATATGCGATATAAATATGTATATATATTATATAATATGTACATAAATTATCTAGTCAAAAGAGATATAATATTTTTGACTGATGATATTGTATGATAAATTGTCATTAATGATCTCTTTCCTGTACACCATCACTTAAATCAGTTCCAAAAATGTCAAAGCTATTCAGACCAAATCGCATTAATATATGTATAATATACCTATATATATATATACAATGTATATATATACATATGTATATATATGTATATTATACATGTGTATATTATACATATATATCATATAACTTTACATTACATGGAGGCAATGCAAGTACTTTCGGAAATAAAGATAATGATCATTTGATGTGAACATTTTCACATATTCGTCACGAGTTTCGTTTACTTTGTATAATCGACTCAGGTTCCCAGAGAGCATTATTTATGGCCCAATTATTTGCTTCATGAAAACTTTGCAAAATATACATACATATGTATATATATCTCCCTTTCTCTCTCTCTCTCGCTCTCGCTCTCGCTCACTATATATATATATATAAATTGTCTCTTTTTGAAGACGAAATACATTTGTTTATTTTTAGGCACTCCAATCATATGCCCCAAATTTCAATTTCTATTTCATTTTTCACTCCCAGACACTTTGTTTTCCATTTTTAAGCTAGGCATTAATATATATATATATATATATATATATATATATATATATATATATATATATATATATTTGAAATCGTATATATTTAATGGATTCGTGATTTACAAATTGAATTTTGGAATCGTCATCAAATTCATAAAACAAAAACAGGTTGATAAGCTCTGGCAATAGCTCACTTCAGTAACGCTTTGCATGAGCTGATGCTGTTCAGCTACATTAGTTTGATTACGTATATATGCATGCTTATATACATATATATACCAGCTATACTCGTGTTTATCAGATAAATGTAACTGAATCTCTCAGCCCATCACAAATGCGCGTTAATTGCCATACAAATAGCTTTCCGATTTGATATTGGAGAAAGTTGTGATACAATGCAATTCCCACTATAAATATATATAATATATATAACAATATCCAATCCAATAAGTCATGCACTTAAAGAGATTAATGAGAATTTCACATTCAAAGAAAAAGTTTGTTTCATAAAATGTAGAAAATTATGAAAATATATATTAAGTAGAATTTAAATTTATGTAATTAACATTTTTCTTTTCATTTTTATTATAATATAATTGTATTTATTCTATATATAAAATTTATGTATATACTATATTATATAATATTAAATGTAATTCTTTTGATTCCACAGCAAGTAGGGCCTCATCATGGAGCCCACAGCTGGCGGCAATCTGTTAGAGATCATGGATCTGGCACGGACCCTGCGCCAGGAACAGCTCTTCATTCAGCATGAGCAGGCGGCGTTTGCACAGCTTACGACAGCCTTGGAGAGCAATGCAACAACCATAACAAAGGTGCGCACCCATATTTGTTAATTGAACAAAATGTCACGTCTCTTGATTGCTGTTGCACTTTATTTAATTATTCAATGCGTTTCGATCTCTGTTTAGCTGGCATACATCTGTGCCCAACAAAGACAGAACCTGCATGATCTGCTGCTGGCCAGAACGGATCATGATCCGTTCCTTTGCTGTCGACGTGCGAGCAGCTACGACAATGCCAAATTCGTGGACGCCAAGAAGGTGTTGCCCTACGAGGTAAATACGATACGAAAGAGAGTTGACATTGGCGCATTGTCGTCTATATGAATATGTATATCATGTATATATAGGGTATATATCCATAAGCTAACATATCTCTGTGGGCTGCCCAGACAACAAAGAACGTCCGACGTTGCAAATAGAGGAAATATATATTTTTTATATTTCGTTTTGATACAGTTACAGCGCAGAGACGCTTATTTTATTTTATGCGTAGTTATTTCAAGTCAGGAAACTCTTAAGCTCAAATGTATTTGTATAATTTAAGGCGGTAACTTTAAGTCGTAAATTGTAAAAATAATTGTAAAATTTGTAATGCCTATCAGTAGCTATATTATATAGAAGGGTTTGATAGTGATATAATGTGCCGGGTATATTGGCATTCTGAGAATTTATATAATAGAGCGAATTAGGTGCGGAGAGCTTATATTCTTCATCTGGAGGCTGACTGCAGATGTTCGTAAAGTCTACTTTTTAAGAATATATATATAGAATGACATATAGAAATATATAGAATAGTACCGGGTATTTCCTAGTCAGGCATTCCTTCTTATTGCAATTTGCGTGTTTCCCCATGAATATATATATTTTTGATTAGGTTAGATATGGCTAGAGAGGCGGACTTGTGTCTGCTCTACAGCTCGTTTGATTATATGTGTTAAATTTAGTTTAGTTTCGATACACAACTATCAATTAGTTGACTATTATATTCAAGTCACATATCAATTGTATCTATTGATTCAATTGTACGAACAGTAATTGCTCTCCTTGGTCTTGGTCTTGAGTGTTTGTCTAAATACTCGAAGGTCAAAATTAATTCTTATCGATAACATACAGATAAGACCAGATAACGCATCTAAAGACCTAAATAAACACAGACGACCGTAAATACATACATATGTGTCTTTAGCTATATCGACGTAATTTATTATCTAAATTAAGCATTAATAAAGTTATGTAATTTTATGTCTTTGAGAATTGCATAAAAAAGGAATTAAAACATTTTAACTAAACTTGTTTTAAAAATTAAATTCAATTATTAATATTTGCATTTGTTTCTTTTTCATTGATTTGATATAGACAAATAAATAACTTAAATTCTCTTTAAATTAATTTAAACTATTAATATTTATTGTTTCCCTATCTAAATCTATTGAGAAAAAATATATTAACAAAAAGTCTTAAACAAATTTTATAACAAATTTTAATAATTATTTTGGTTTCTTTCTTCTAAACAAAAATAACTTTATTAACTTAAAAAAATTAGATTCCATTATTAATAATTATATACTTATTTTTTGATTAATTTATTATATAAATCTATTTACTAAAATAAAAAAAAAAAATACATTGAAATATTAATAATTATATTCGTATTTGTTAATGAAAAATTTTCTTTTCGATTATTAAAAAATATTGAAAAATATTTAATAAAATTTCCGTTAAAAAATGTCTTTTAAAAAAATTTCAATTAATAATAATTTGTTGTCAATTTTGAATTAATTTAGATTAAAAATATATTTACTAAAATGTTCATAAAATTAAATTCAATTATCAATATGTTTATAAATTTCTTATGGAAATATATATTACTAAAATTTCAACTATTAATAAATAAATTCGTATTTATTAATGAATTTATTGTATTACTTAAATTATATATAAATTTTTAATGAATGCAGAATAGAAATAAATAAACTAAAATTAGTTTTTTAATGAATACTATTAATATTAATTATTTTTGTCTCTTTTCCTCCCATTTTGTAGCACGCTCTTGCCTATGAGGACCTGTTCAATTACTTGTACAATACGCCGTATTTGCTGGCGCTGTCGCTGGCCACGGCGGATCGCTTGTCGCTGCTGGCGCCGTCGCAGCTGGGCCAGATCGTCAATACAATCGCAACGGGTCTCTATGGCAATGCGATCAACACAAAGGACGTGGAGCTGTTGCTGAAGTTGCTGCGGGAGCTGATCGAGCTGCAGCTGCTGAACAGCATGCAGCCGCGTCGATTGCTGCGCACCAATGGCAGCGCCTTTGCACGTCTCTATCATCGGCTCGTTGAGTCTCTGTTCTCGGCTCGAATCTTTCTGACGTCGGCGCTGCACGAGCCGCTCATGGCGGTGCTCAGCGAACACGAAGTGCTGCTCGACGTCGATCCACACAAGCTGTTGCAGAGCTTCTCAGCGCGCGAACGACAGCGTCGCTTCGGCGAGGATGACACCAGCTCCGAGTACCAACGAAAGGAGACACGCTTTTATGCCGAGACGCTGGGCAAACTGCATGCGCATGCGCAGGCCTTTGTGCGCAGCCTGCAACGGAGCTGGGCCTTGTTTCCCAGCTCGCTGCGCTGGCTGCTGCAGACGCTCGGACAGCAGCTGCGGCAGACGCAGCGGCACAGCGATCACGAGATACGACAGCTGCTCACCGATCTGGTCTTTACCCACTTCATTTGCCCCGCCATTGTCAGCGCCGACCTGCTGGGCATCATCGATGTGAATGTGGGCGAGCAGATGCGCCATAATCTCAATCAGATTGTGCAGCTGCTGCAGCGCATGGCGCTCAGTGACGAGGCCAGCGAGCTGACCCAGCTGATGGAGCTGCTGCTGCTGGGCCAAACCGGCGAGGATGTGGTGGCCATTCTGCCACAGCAGAGCGACTTCGATCGCGCCCAGTTGGCCATCAATCAGCGCGAGCTGCAGCAGTTCGCCGACTTCTTTCGCTTGCTGGCCGCGCGCGATGAGTACGATGTGTCCGTTGAGGAGCGGCAGCGGCTGCAGCGCATTCTCTCACGCATACCCAAGCCGGAGAGTGACAGAACGGCGGCTTCATCATCCTGCATGGCTCCGCCCGATGCGGTGTCGCCTGAGAAGAATGGCAAACGCTCCAATAAGGGACTCATGCGTCTGGGCAAGGCGACAAAGAAAAAGCTGGCCAAAGGCATGAGCTTTACCACCACCACCACCACCACCAACAACAACAACAACAACAACAACAACAGCAGCAACAATAATAACAACAGCAGCATCAACAGCAGCACCGGCAGCAGCAGCAACAATCCCTTGAGTGAGCTGGGTAACGGCAGCTCGGCCAATGGGCACAATGGTGACCTGGTGGAGCAGTGCTCCTCCTCGCGTAGCGGCAGCAACACCAGCCTCAGCTCCTGTGGCGGCGCCAGCAACGGTGCAGCTGTTTCAATTGCTGCAAATGTTTCAGCTGGACCAAGCATGCCCGAGGCAGACACTACGCCCATCGAGGGAGATGAGCAGGTGCTGATGTTTAGCATTTACAATGCGGCGTCCAAGAACAAACTGAAGCCGCTCACCGAGGAGGATCTGCTGAAGATGAACTGCATCGGACAGGACATTGTGCCCGTGACTGTAGCAGCAGCGACAGCATCCTCCAATGCGGACGATGTCAGCAGCTTGGATGCGCTGCGTCGGCCCCATGACGATGCCTCGATTGGCAACTCAGATAATCTGGAGGCGATCAGCGAGGCGGCACATTCGGCAAACCATTCGGTGGTTAGTTCCCTGGACCTGGAGGAGCAACAGGAGCGCGATGCTCACGACGTGGAGAACGATGATAATCTCTCGGACATGGTGTCCGCCAATGTCTCCGGACGTGGCACGCCCAACATCAGTGGCCGTGACACGCCCTCGTCCCAGGTGACCGATGGCGATGGCGCCGGCGGCGATCTAAACCACCATGCGGCCCGACCCACGCCACAGATGCAAAAGATGCTGTTGTCCAAGGCGCGCTCGGACATCGAGGACAAGTTCTGCAAGTTCGAGCTGAAGAAATTCGAGGGCGACGAGAATGTGAGCATCATTTCGGACACCTGGTCGACGGATGTGTTGGCCAGTGATTCGGAGACGACGCTGGACGCCAGCAGCGAGCAGCAGCGGGAGCGTGACCGGGACAGGGAACGTGAACGCAACTTTGCCACGCCGCTGATCCCGTCCGCTGTGGTGCTGCCGGGGGACAACAACAACTTTGTGGTGGATGCACTCGCACGTGCAGCGGCCCCATCACTGGATGCCTCTGACCAGCGATCCGAGTCGAATTGGAGCACAGATGTGCTGGCCAGTGATTCCGAGAAGCTAGCCGAGATCGATACGGATGACAATGCGAGCATAACAGCCAAATCCGACATTGTGGCACCCATGGTGCCGGCCGTTGTGCTGGACGACGGGGAACAGACGCCGGGCAGCAGCGGCGACGGCGACGGCGATGGAGATGGCGATGGCAATGGGAATGCCAGTGCCAGCGAGCGCAGCCAGGAGGATTCGGCCTTCTTCGATGCTGTGAACTCGTACGAGGATGCGCATCTCTATCAGGTAGCCTCGTCGCTGGCTCGCAGCTCGGTGCGCACCAGCTACCATGGCCTGGGCAGCGACTGCGGCGACAGCAGCTTCCAGCAGCAGTACAAATGCAGCGGTGCGGAGGGTCGCAAGAGCACGCCGCTCATGGGCATCGCCTGCATGCGTCGGCAGACGTCGGCGGAGAGCAGCATTTCGAATCAGAGCCTCAATCTCGAGGAGCCGACAACGACGAGTCAGGCACACCAGCAGCAGCAGCAACAGCAACAACAGCAACAGCAGCAGCAGCAGCAGCAGCAGCAGCAACACCATCATCATCATCACCATCATCATCATCATCATCATCATCACAAGAAGAAGAAGCAACAGCAGCTGATGGCTTCTGCTATGGCAGCTAGCGATCAGCATGATCTGATCGACTTCAGTGACTACAGCGAGGACAAGGAGGAGCCGCCGGGTCTGGTGCAGCAGCTAATGGACAAGTTTAGTATTGAGCAGCAGATGCGCAGCGGTGTCCAGCATCGTCGCATTTCCATGGAACAGCGCACGGCCAGTGAGGATGGACGACGCAACGGCATCCTCGCCGGCGGTAGCGAACGGCGTCATCAGAGTCTCAATTACGAGAACCATGAGATCATGCTGCACGCCATGCTGCCCACCGAACCCAAGACGGACGACGATAAGCAGCAGGAGCTGCAGCTGCTCTGCGCCCAGGCGCAACAGCTGCAGCTCTACGATGATGATTCACCCGCCGCTTCCGCTGCTGCATCAGCGGCTGACGACGCAGCTGCAACTGCAGCTGAGGCTGGCCAGAGCAAGCCCAGCAAGGCTACCGGCGCCATACCAAAGAGCATCAGCTTCGATGCCAGCGCGGACAAGGACAAGCATCGAGGGCAGCAGCGAGGGGAACAGCGCGAGCATAGCGCCAGCCTGCTCAACAAGCTGCGTCAGGGCATATTTAAGAATCGGCGCAGCAACAACAGCAAATCGGCATCTTCATCAACGACCAGCCAGCGCCTGGCCAGTGGCGGCAGCAGCAGCAGCAACGGCAATGGGAACGGCAATGGGAACAACGGTGGCCTGAACGATACGAATCGTGTTATTAGCTTTGATCGCAACGGCGCCTGCGTCAGCTTCGGAGCCCACTTCTGTGATAGCAGCGAGGATATTCTGGCCAAGTATAGACGCAAGGTCAGCAGCTCCAGCGAGGCAACCAATTCCGATTCCACGGGCAATGGCCACGGTCTGCCCCAGTCGCATGGCCAGGCCATCATCAATGGCGGGTATGTATGCAGCTGTCAGCTGTCATCTCTGTCTAAGCCATGATAGCTAATCTCACTCTCCCTTTCTCTTTCTCTTTCTCATTCGCTGTGTCGTGCAGGCAACTACCTGGTGTGGCATTTAGCACCGTCAAGCAGAAGCTGCGCACGGTTCTCTCAAAGACTGACCTGCACAGCGGTGACTTTAGACAGACAACGCTGCGGCAGCTGGATGCGACGCCGCTGCAGCTGTATCTGCAAATCCAGCTGGCGCAGTGCACGAGTCTGCAGCGCTTGCCTCAGATCTCGCATGTGGCGGAGGCGCTGCGCTGCTTGGCACAGTTGGAGCGACCGCAGCATGGCCAGCTGCTGCTGGAGCTGCAGCATGATCTGCAGCGCAGGCAGAGCTATCTGCAGTACCTGCTCGTGCATCGCCAGCAATTGCTGCTGCGCACCGAGCAGTTGGAGCAGCTGGAGGAGCGACTGCGCGGCGAGGCGCGCAGCTGCCAGCGCTGTTTGCTGCAATCGCTAGTCCGTCTGTATTTGGCACGGCAGCAGGCCAAGCTGCAGACCTTCCAGACCGAGTTTGCGCAGCTGAGCGTTAGCGACGAGCGGCTGGAGCTGATCGAAGAGTTTATCGAGAGTCTGCTGCATGAGCTGGGCGAGAGCGGGCTGCAGGATGACTGGCAACGGGAGGCGGCACGCGTGGCCATTGAGCGTCTATTGCTGGAGCAGATGTACGAGCAGGTGATGTTCCCCAACGAGGATGCCGACGTATCTCGGGACGGTGTGCTGGCGGCGCACATTGGCAAACTGCAGCGCTTCGTGCACCCGGCGCATCCAGCACTATGCGTTGCCCAGGAATTCCTGGGCGAAGCGCCCTGGACATTTGCCCAGCAGCAGCTGTGCTACATGGCCGCCTACAAGACGCCGCGCGAGAAGCTCAACTGCATCATCAAGTAGGTGACGAGTCGCCTATTATATTGCCAATTATCTAACATTGAGAACTTCTTTCACAGCTGCATCTCCAGCATTATGAGCCTGCTGCGTATGTCCAGTTCCCGTGTGCCAGCCGCCGACGATATCTTGCCCGTGCTCATCTATGTGGTCATCATGGTGAGTGGCACTAAAGTTACTTCAACTGCAACAACAACAACAACAACAACAATATTATAATGCTATATTTCTTATGCCAGGCTAATCCTCCGTATCTGCTGTCTACCGTTGAATACATCAGCTGTTTTCTGGGCAAGAAGCTATTTGGCGAGGATGAGTTCTACTGGACGCTGTTTGGTTCCGTTGTCAAGTTCATTAAGACTATGGACTATTTGGACTAGGTTGTTATATAATATTCAGATATTCAGATATTTGTTAAGGTCAAAGTATTGGATCGCAACGAGTTGAATTATGTATGTTTCTCTGTTTATAGCTTGGTGTCCAGTAAGCGATATATATATATATATGTGTCTACTCTCTATAATGTAAACATCATTTGAATGAATATTTAGTTGCTGATATATATATATAAGTTATATATACGTGTACATCTGTATTAATGTTCAACATTGTTATTAATATTGAAATCCAAGATGGCTAAAAACAAAAAAAAAAAAAAAAAAAAAAAAAAAAACTGCGGCAGCTGCTCAATAATCTGAATTTTTTTTCCCATGGCCGCCTAATATATATTTATATCCGTACATACTTAGTAGGAACCTTAGTACACACACACACACACGCATAAATACATATACTTAGCCACATACATGCACGTAACATGAAAATCAACTTAATATTCCTTATTGTGTAACACAAAATAAAATATGTAACAACAAAAAATAAACAAAAAATACAAAATAGAATTTTTCTCATTGAAGCTTTATACAATTATGATTTTTATATGGTGTGCATAGCGAACCCAAGATCAATTTGTTATATAATATAGTTTCTGTGGTATATAGTACAATAATATGTGAATTACTAGAAATGATATATGATTTGATGTTATTGTTAACACGGAGCTGAATTCTGTGCATGTCTATAAGCAAAGCTTATTTGTGCATCTATTATTGAGAATTTTTTTAGCTTTGTCTTTTTTGTAATATGGAAAATTATTTATTATGATATACATATATATTAATAAAAATATGAAACTTTTATTATATCATATAAAAATGTAATAAATCTCTTTTAACATTTATAAATACATGCATCATATTAAATATCTTCGCAGTGTGAAAAATTATATACAAATTAATATGAAATATATGATTAATAAATACATATATCATAATAAATACTTTGCAGACTTATATTTGACTCTCCAGCACAGATGCATATATCATTTCTCAATAAGAGGTCAATCATTAGTTATTATACATAAGTCATTAAACCTTGATGCTCCGCAATCTAGAAAAGATTTATTATTCAATTGAAAAAGTATCGGGTTTACGCACTGATAAAGCCAGTCTTATAAGTCATCTGCTCCGTTGTAGTACTTCCATATAACTAAGATGTCTAGGCTATAGCCCCAATATTTACTTATTTAGGAAGAGGAACTCCCAATCAATTTACTCTTAATCGAACATTTATTAAATCGCAAACTTAATACTATATTGAAATCAGACTAAAGTCGGATTTCTGCAGCTCAGAGCCGACATTAATTAACATGAAGAAAATTTTAACAACGCAAAAAAAAAAATGAAATAGAAAATATGAGAAATGTAGAGAAAAAGCAAGAGAATGTGAGACGTGTTCATTGGCGCAGGACGTACTTCTCCAGATTGGCCTCGCGGCCGCCCATCAGGTAGCTATTGATGCACATTTGAGACATGATGCGTACGCCGTGCTGCTGCAGATAGGCGAAATCCTTGGCAGCCAGCGGCGCCTTCTTGACATCGACGAAGCAGTGCGTGGCAGTGGCTGTCGTCGGATCCGCGCTGAAGGGTGAACTGGGCTCCAGGATTGTGGCGCCGCCAGCGCGCAGCACATTCTTGATGGCCGCCAGATTGCGCTCCTGCAGGCTGAGGATAACACGGTAATCGCTGAAGGCGCCGCACTCGGGCGTCAGCTCGAGACGCCAGCGATGCGCAGCGGCTGCGATTTGCTGCTCCTCCGGCGCCAGGGTGGGCAAGTTGAGCGCCTTGGGATTGCCCCACTCGTAGAGGGATTCGTCCAGAAAGACGCCGCGCGCATGACACTCCTCGATGTAGTTGATGTTCAGCACCCACTTGCCGGACGCCATGCAGCCGAGCAGCTTCTCGCCGCGATTGGGTCGCTCACACAGCAGATGTGTGCAGGCGGGATCATAGTTGGACAGATTCTGACAGATCTGGCCGCCCAGCAGGCGAATGCGTTCCATGAGCAGCATACGCTTCTCCTCGTCGTCGCCGCACGAGATGCTGAAGCAGGGCGTGCCCTGGTACAGCATGCGCGACGTTTCGCCGTCGCTGCTCCGCTTGCCCAGGTTGAACTCGGCTGGATCACGCCAGCCCACAATATCCTCGCCGGCGGTCAGAGCGAAGCCCTCCGACTCGAAGGGCTGCACATATTGCACCTCACTTCTAGCATGACCCTCGTGGTCGCGCTTCAGGCTGCTGCGGCGCGACTCGCGGCTCTTCAGGTAGTCGGTGATCTGCTTCAGCTCCAGCGAATTTTCCGCCGCCGTCTCCTCGAAGCTAATCTTGTCAAAGTTTATGGTGCTGGGCAGGTCATCCACTGCAGCTGCGGCTCCGGGACTCTGTGTGCTGGGCACAAACGGTGAGCCAGCGCCCGCTTCAGTGGCTCCCGCCTGGAACAGAAGGCGGCCCACTGGCTGCTCCACCATTCGCTGCGGCTGATGCTTGTCCACCTGGACGCTTTCACTCTCGGTGTCGCTGTAGTCAATGCCGAGAGTCTCGCACGTGATGCGCATCACACGTTGCCGTATAACCGAGAGTGGCGTATCGGGCTTGATCTGGTGCTTGGGCAGACGCCAGCGACGCTCAAACTCGTCGGCCATGCGCTGCTGAAACTCGGGCGTTAGGCAGAAGTTGGGTATGCCAGGCGCAGGTCTCGCAGCCTGGCGACGATTGACGGGCGTGCACGCCTGCCGCCTGATGCGCTCCAGCTCGGGCGTCTGATTCTCCTTCATCTCGCGGATTATCTGTCGCACACAGTCGCGTGCCTGGCTCGTGTCCAGGCGCTGTACCACCTCTTCCAGAAAATCAAAGTTGCACGCACCGCTTTTCTGGTTCAGCGGCGTGTGCGGCGACTCGGGCGTGGTGGTGCCGCTCGAGCTGCGTCGTCGCGTGCTGGATACACCCGTGACCAGCTCCGAGATGCGCGGATTGCGCAGTGGCGTCAGCTCTGGCTGTAGCGGCTGCTGCTCCTTGTCCTCCTCCACCAGCGCCGACTGCTGCTCCAGTCCTCCAGCCTTCTCCTGCGGCGTGACCGGCGTATTGGCCTTGGGTGTCAAGGTTTTGTTGCTGCTCCTGTTGTTGCTCTCCTTGAGGCCGGGCGAAGGAGGGAAGTCGCTGACACTTTTGCCCACCAAGAAGTGGGCATACGGCAGCTTCTCACCGCGTTGGGCGCACTGCATCAGCCAGTCGGAGTGCACGACCGGATAGCCCCACTTGAGGGCGCCCTCGTACTTGGAGCCCTCAGCACTGGAGCAGACGAGCAGCGGCCGCTCCTTCTTGACGAATGCCTTGTTCAGCACGGCGCCAAGCAGCTCGGCCAGCGCATTGATAAAGTCACGCTCCAGGCCCGCATAGATGGACACCACGATGGTCATGCCGCGCAGCGGCTCTAGCTGTGCCTTGTGCGGCACCGGCCGATGGTAGTACTCCAGCGGCAGCAGCGCATTCTGCTTCATGCAGCTCTCCAGGTACAGCTCGGTGACCACATGACGCGCCTGCACCGGCAGCGTCGACTCATCCAGCGCCTGCTCGAAGCTAACGATGGCATAGTCCACCGGATCGGTGTAGCTCGCCGGCACCAGGCAGCCCTGGGCGGCCTTGCATTCGCTGAGCATCTGGTCGTAGAGCTCGCTGCTAAAGCACGGCTCGTGCACGTACACCGAGGCGCCTCTGAAGTAGTCCAGCTTGTCGAAGTCAATGGAGAGCGTGCTGGCACTGAGGTCGGGCAGGGCGACGGCCAGTGGAGGCTGAGCGGGTGCAGCACTTGGCGCAGATGTCAGTCCGCTCAGTGAGAGTTGAGTAGAGCTGGCGGCGGGCAGCGGCATGGCCGGCTCCTGCTCCTGGGAGTAGTGTGTGAGTAGCTCCGGTTCTGGCTCTGTGACGGCATCTGTGGGTCCATCAAAGAGCTTCTTCTTGATGGGCAGCGATGGCTGCTTGAAGCTGTGATTCATGGAGCGCAGCGTGCGCTTGCTAGCTGGGGATGGACCTTCGGTGGCCTCGCTGGACACATGAGGCACAGAGACGCGATACGGCAGCTCGCTGACAATGCGCCCGGCTCGAATGCTCTCCAGTAGCCACTCCAGCCGCACCACCTGCACCGTGGCCAGCAAACCCTCCGACTGCCATTGCCTATACGCAACATCATCCAGCTGCCCGACAATGATGTGGGTGAGACCCTCGTGCAGATCGTCGTAGCGTGTGGCGCCGCCCGTGTTGAGCACGCGGTTCAGCTTCTCGCGCTCGGCACTGCGAAAGCCGCTCAGGTAGACGCAGCAGCCGTCCAGAAAGCTGCCCGCCTTCTTGGCCTTGCGCGGACTAATCTCTGACAGAATCTCCTGGTACAGCTGTTGTTTATGATTGCTGGTGGCCTGCTTAAGGAGGGCGCCTCCTCCTCCTCCTCCTCCTACACCACCGCTGCGTGTGCCCCCGCTGCGTGTGCCGATGCTGCAGTTGCTGCTGACGGTCTCATTGAGCGTGGTGTTGTCGCTGCACATGCGACGACCTGGTGCACTCACGAAGCTGATGCGCGACAGATCGGAGAGCTGTGTATTGTCCGCAGCCGTCTGGTTGGCATGATTGCCATGGTGGCGCTTGGTGGGCGTGGAGACCTGCTTCCCGGCCCGCACCTCGTACTGCTTGGTGGGCAGCGCATAGCCACGCTCATGGCTGTCGAATATCCACTCGGGCAGCAGGATATCCTTCTTGAAACGCAGCGCAGCTTTGTACTTTTCCGTGTCAGTCTTCGACTGTTCCGTGATGACGATGTCCACCTGCTGGGAACGAAAAGCGCGATGATAGATGCCGCCGTTTTCATTGACCAGCCGCATCACCGCCTCCTTGCGCGCCGTGTCCAGGCCACTGCATGTTATGTTGGCGCCAAAGAATGTGGGCAGACGATACTTGTCGAACTGTGGATCCGTGGCGCTGATGTTGGTGCCGGCGCTGCCGCTGCGACAGCACGCCCAAACATTCTGCACCCAGTCGGTGTGCATGACGGGCACATCGTTGAGCGTGGCGTGCTCATACTTGTTCGACTTAATCGTATTGGATATAAGATGTGTGACGTTGCGTCCAAAGTTCTGGAAATAATGGCCGCCCATCCAGTGGACCAGTTTCTTAATCTCATCCTTCTCCCTGCTGCTGATTCCGCTGGCCGAGATCTGCAGGTCACGCATAGCCGTGGCATAGATGGGACTGTTGCCCAGTGGAACGGGCGCGTTCTCCTGCAGGCACGCCAAAATGCAGGGCGGGCCCAGCACCAGAGCCTTGGTCAGCTGCAGCTGCTCGAACAGTTCGCCCTCGAAGTGCGCCAGCACAAAGACATCCTTTTTCGTCAAGACACCGCCGGCGATCAGCGGAAAGCCTTCACTAGGTCGTATTTCACGAATTTGCGTGTCCTCCAGCTGCTCGCGCATCAATTTCAACGCGCTGGCATACAGCCCAGCGATGGCCAAGTCGGCCTCTGTTTCGCTCTTTGTGTTGTTTACAAAATAGGCGCATATTGATTCATCCAGGCTTGTGCTCATCCTCACTTGAATTGTATCTTCTATCCCAAATTGCAACGATCTGCGAATCCTGTTTGACGCTCGTATTGGGACACACTTTTCGCGAATAACTTTTGGCGCGTCCGATGTTTACTTGTTTGACTCTGTTATCGCAATCGCTTGCTATCGATATATCGTATAGAAAATCAAGTACGATCTTTGTATTTTCTGCACTCAAACACATCGCATACTGCTTCTTGACAATATGCTCATAGTTAATTTAATTAGGATTATCGCATGTACATATATACACATACACAAATTTCTCATCAAATATGCATAGTCTTTTAAAATAAAGTACGTCACATGAAAATTTTTGCTCAAAATATTTACATTGCTCTTCACTGTTGCGATGGTCACAGTGAGCGTGAAGAACCGATATATATTGCACGCAATGGCGCTGTTTACGAGATGGCAACGCTGCCAACGTCGCATATTCAAATAATTTGGCACGTTAAGCCCGAAGCTCTTCAAATACTTTCAACCATGAGAAAAATACACCAAATGTAAGTTGCACTGTACAATATCTATTTATTTGTATTTTATGCATTATTTTAAAACACTTTTTAAAGATTCGATATAGGTGCGTACATTGCTCATATATATATTAATGCTTATTCGGTCTAATATGCGTTTATTTATTATACTTGTAGACTATTGTAGTTATTGTTGCTCACGTTTGTTGTTAATTGATAAATTCTTATTGTTGTGAAGTAGGGAAAGCTGAGAGAATGTTTTAGGATGTGTTCTTATCATACAAAATAATACAAATCATAAAGATTCCATACATATATATATGTATGTGTATATAAATATCAAAGTATATTTTGATAGTCAAATAACAATTAAAGTTAATTTAATAAATTAAATACAGCTACGTAAGCCTTAAATTTCTAAACAAATCAAATTAAATGCTGCGGTTAGTAAAATTATAATATTGCAAAATAAAATCAAACAAACATAAAATATATGTATGAATATTTATATGTTGCAAATATATTTGAATTGCTCATCTCTATGGCGATAGTTTTGCACTCATTGCTAAGCCGAAATATATTGCACGCAATGGCAATGCTGCAGGGGTGGCAGCGCTGATCACGTTTCACATTTCGAATAGTTTGGCGCGTAATTGCCAAAGCGTTCTTCATTGTTTCATTCTGCTTATATCAGTGAGTGAATACTTGTCTACAATTCTAAGCAAAAAAAAGTATAATAATAATAATATATGTAAATATATTCACTTGAGTTGCGACGCTTTGATTTGTTTTGATTTGAAATTCTTAAATTTAGCTCTACGATCTACACAAAAAAAAAATACATATAGCTTGAAGGTAGGTAAATGAAATTGACAAGTGACAGACAAAATATATATTTGTGTGACAAAGATGGCCACTGCAAGGTGGGGACGGTGGGTCATCTCATCTACGCACAGGTGCGCGCCCGCCTCTGGAAGCGCTTCATGCGTCGATACCAATCGTCCTTCCATTCAATAACTATCGTACGCGGACCAATGCCCAGATAGCCGGGCGGCGCCTCCGAGTCCCGCCCCAAAATCAAATACGATCTGCAATGATAAAAAGAGTTGAGCATTCAATATGTGTAAGATATTCATAGATTTCGCTGAATAGTGTAGAAACTACTGCTCTACTATGCGATTCTCATAAGTTATTAACTAGTGCCCTACTCTGTGATTCTCACAAAGAGTGCAGCTATAGCCGAGATCTAGTGCATTTTCCACTTCCCGCTCACCTGTTGACTTTGATTCT
The DNA here is from genome assembly GCA_030914345.1 of Drosophila koepferae. Classification (NCBI taxonomy): domain Eukaryota; kingdom Metazoa; phylum Arthropoda; class Insecta; order Diptera; family Drosophilidae; genus Drosophila; species Drosophila koepferae. The sequence goes on along the minus strand of JAUESR010000196.1, from coordinate 10,020,656 downwards.
GGGACAATGGCACTCTAAATTCTTAATCGGTATGATCCAGGTCATAGGACCTCGTTTCAGCATTGTATTCGGCATTCCATAGGCGCTGATTCTGCTGCGCTTGAATACCGATTGGATTTGCAGATCGAACCGAGCCGTGTCGCTGTCGTTTGGGTAATCCGGTACGCTGGCGCTGCTGATGATACCAGCCAATGCTGCTGCTGCCCCCGTCCGATACGCGTATTCCGGAACGCCCATTGGCTGTTGATCCATTTCGTAATCCCCGTACGGATCCATTGCGCGCCTGTGCTCGATACTGGCCGCCTCGATGCTCGTATCGCGACCAATTACTTTGGCCATTATTGCTACAGGGAGAGACAGTAAGAGAGAGAGAGAGAGAGAGAGATGGAGTAAGTGAGAGAATGCTTATATATATATTTTTTTTTTTTATCTAGACTTACCGTAGTCTCTTTTGCAGAATTTGTTGAGGTTTAATCTTTTGGTACTGATTTTGCACTTTTCGCAAACTGTGAAGAGAGAGAGAGAGAGAGAGAGGAAGAGATTTTGAGAGAGAGAATAAATTGTAGATCTATTAGGCAAATTGCACAGATGCACAAATCAAAAATTCTCTTTGCGTTTTGCTGTTTACAATTTTATTGCAAAATTGATGTCTTTATGGCCAATGCCAATTAGCGCGTCCACAGACAGAAACAGAAAGAGAAACAGAAACAAAAACAAAAACAAAACAAAAACAAAAACAAAACAATAAAAATAAAAACAGAAACGGAATCCGATTCGAAATCCGACTCAGCAACTGAATCTAAAGCAGCAACAAGAGCAGGCGGCTGCTGGGGCAACAGCCATAACTGTGCGCATTAAGGCGCGATCGGTATTGCATTAAAGCTGACACGCCCACTATACGCCCCCAGGCATGTGGGGGGCGGTAGAGGTTGCTGACAGTCTAAGGTCGTCAATGCCGCCTTTTGTGTACTAAAATTAGCGTCGTGTGTTTTGATTGCTGCAATGCAAATTGCTTCGTTTGTTGTTTTTAGTCACAATCGTTTGTTGTTGCAATTGTGTGTAATACCCTGTACAAGCGAATGGAAGTGGATCGGTTATAATGGCTTGGATGGATATAATGACTCAATCAAAAGAGAGTGCATAATTCAACGAGTGTGAGAGAGAGAGAGAGGAGGGAGACAGAGTGAAAAATTGAAGGATATTGTGCGAGAGACAGGCAGGAGGAGGGATAGTGAGAGAGAGAGAGGGAGAGAGAGAGAGAGAGAGAGAGAGAGGGAGAGAGAAATGTAGAGTAATTGAAAGATGCTTACAAAGAGGAGATAGGGAGTTAGATTGAGGGAGAGAGAGAAAGACAGAGAGAACTAGAGAGAGACAGAAATGCAGAAAGACAGATAGAGAGATAGAGAGAGAGAGAGCGAGAGAGAGAGATAAATATATAGAGACATGGGGAGAGTGACAGATAGAGAGAGATATAATGTATGAGTGAAATAATGAGTGAAAGAAAGAGAGAGAGAGAGAGAGAGAGAGAGAGAGAGAGAGAGAGCGAGATCGAAAGGCAAACGTTATTAAAGCTTTAAGTCTGAACTGAAGAGAGATTCGCTTTCCTAATTTTGCCAAGATATATATGAAAAATATATTATATAACCATTTTTGAGCAAAACTAATGAATAGAAATATTTGCATATATTTTCAAGTTTCTCTCCAGTACTCTCCAGGGTATCTGCTGGTCGTTGACACCCACTTGCAGTGTTATTTCAGCTGCTGTGGCCAATGTCAGCGAAGTTGCCAGCAAATCGTGACACAATTGCGGCACAGTGCACAACGCATAAACTTTGTACTATATGAGCGTGCCAGCGATCGATCGATGGATCGATCGATCAATTGATCGATAGAGAGGGAGGGCAGCCTTGGGCCTGGCTAGTGGGGGCTAACGGATAACGGCTAACAGCTAAATTTGGCGCTGGGTGCGCCAACATTTCAATGGCTCGCGCCTTCAATTTCGGTATTTATGGTGGCACGAGATCTAAGCAATTCGAATGATTTTTTTTTCTATTTTCTATTCTTCGCTTTGGGCGGGCGCCACATTTCCTGTTGCAAGTGGCCCAGCGATATTTATCGCGTCTATTTGCGGCAGCGGGCGCTAAAGAGCACTGGCCACGCCCACACCGCTGGGGCAAGTGGCAAGTCGAGTCGACTCGTTAATCATTTAATTGTGTGCATCACATTAACATGTCATTAAATTTCACATGCAAAATCAAAGCGGGTCGATAGGATCTGGAGCTGAGCCGTGGGGGAGCTATGTTAGAAGTTTTTTTTTGGGGAGGGGGAAGGGTGGATGTGTGTGGGGGTGTGGGGGAGTCGACCCGGCAGCCTGGCACTAACTTTAAATTAACTCAGACCCGACAGAATTTCAAATTAATTTAATAAGATTATCAAATTATAAATTCATAATTAATATTCATGTCGAGCTGTCTCGCCCACGCTCATAGCCGACGTCCGGAATCCCCTTTGCCACTTCGTGTAGTCTTTGCCCCGCAGCGAACACTATGCAAGGACTAACTTTTTGAGCTATGTGTGTGTGTGGGTGTGTGTGTGTGTGTGGATGTCTCTATGTCTGTGTGCCTGTTAGAGTTTTGTCCATCTTTCTAGTGCGCTTCTTGGTTACAAGCGTGCAAACTTCCAAACTTCCAACTACTACCAACATCAACTTCAACTTCAACTTCAACTTGGGTTTCTCCGCCTCAACTTTGCGCTTTTCTTTGCCATTGACAAATAAATTTCACTGAATGCTGCCATCTAAGTGGGTAGAGCTGTATGGTTGCTGGTAGTAGTCGTAGTAGTAGTGGCAGGAGGCATTTGCATTTGATGATGGATGCTCTCTTCTGAATGGTCGCCCAATGTGCATTCGTCTTTAGCTATTTCCACTGAGAACTTGTTACAGTTTCTCAACATTTTCTGTGGCCCAATTTGTAGCCTTTGAGTGCTGCAATGCGCTACCCAGTGTAATACACCGAAGGCACTTTCAACAACATTGAGCGATATCAATTTAGATATTACAATTTAGATATGATACGCTGACTTAGCTGACTCTTGAGTTGAGTTGCCTCTGCTTCGTTTAGCCAGCTCTTGCGAATATTGCTTTAAATTTACATTTCCAAATATATTCTTTCATATTTACTAAAAGTAAATTTAGTTAGCTTGGCTCGTATTGAGGAACGTTAGCAATGGTCCTAGGACTGAGCGTTGCGCATTTAACTGCTATGAATTGGGCTTTGGATCAGAGATAGATATAGACAAGTGCGCTGTGGATCTATTTAAAAATATTTTATACTAGGATGAAAGAGTGAATAGATGAACGAGTTGATGTACGGATAGATGACTGGAGGCGTGCAGAAGGAAGAAAGCAGCTAATGCGGGAAACTCAGGGAACGCAGGGGAACACAGGAAACGCTGGGAACACAGGGAAGAAGCGTACGGATGGACAGTGGAAATATCGGACGAAAGGATAGACGGATAGACGTATAGTTAAACGGATGGACGGAAAGATGGAAATACGGATAGACGGATTGTTGAACGAAGCGATGAACGGATGGAAGGACGAACAGACAGATTGACGAATGGAATGATAGTTAGATTAGAAGGACGAACAGACAGATTGACGAATGGAAGAATGAATAGACGGACTGAAGAAGGTACGCATTAAGGAATGGAATGAGTGTCGGATGGAGTGCTGGACGGATTGAAGCAGGGACGGGCTAAAGCACAGACGGACAAGCTGATATAGTCATTTAGACAATACAACCATAATACTTCGTGAATGAGTCTTATTATTCATGTATTATACATATATAAAACAACATAGGAAATATTTTACTAGCTGATTGCCTAGCTGACTTTAGCCTATCTGATACCGCCCATGTCCAGACAGTCTCCAAGCGACTTGCCTAGTTTACTATAAAGGCTAAAGGAGTTTCCTGCTCATCATAATCACTCTCATTCATGTGATTATATTTGCCTAATCTAGGCTTTTCCCCGTTTATTCAATTTTAAATTAAAATTTTAATTTATTTTATAAATTTTATTTATACAAAAGTCAACTAAAATTCCATTTCAAATTAAAGTTCAGTTTTGGTTTCCATACTTTTGGCTGCACTGTAGGCAAACCGCTGACATTTAACAGCTCGCTAGGGAGCTAGGCTCAGGGGAGACCATCGACGATAGCTCTCTCCTCTGTTCGCTCAGGACTTCTGTCAATTTCCTTTCAATTTGTCATTTGGCCTGTTGCCTGTTGCCTGCTGCCTGTTGCCTGTTGCCTGCTGCTAAATGCGCTATGCAAATAGTTGACAGCAATTAGCGGCTGCAGTCAGCAACTGTGCACAGTGCCGCTTAAAAGTGTGCGACCATTGTCGCTGGACGGCGAACAAATTAAATAAGGAAACTTTTTAATACATTTGCTCGGTGTGGGGGCGGATGCCTTCTTCCATTTGCTGCTCGGGCTGCAAGCGCTTTGGTACTTTGTGAAAAAGTTTGCTTTGCTTTTACCTCGGCCACGCGCCAAATGATGCGGGGCGCTGGCAGCATGGGGGGATGAGGGGGTGGGAGATGGTAGATGGGGAGACTCTGTAGTGTAAAGGAGTTGCGTATGGGGCGAACCGTTGGGTTGTTGGCAGGCGGCTTTAGCATGATTTATGCTGTTGTTGCGCATTCTGTTTGCTTGTTGCTGCAGCGTGCAGCAGCTGCCCCCCCTCTCTCACTCTCTCTCTCCCTCTCTCCCTCTCTCACAGACACAAAGTGTGTTGCAAAAATGTAACTAAAAGTTGCATGCAAACATTTGCACTATCTGCTAAGTGCTGCACGCCCACACGGCTGGCCACGCCCACCATACCAAATGGCGGAAGGAGAGAGAGAAAGAGAGAGCGAAACAACAACAACAGCAACAGTTTTTCAAGCAGCCAGCCAACAGCTCCGCCTCAGTCTTCATTGAAGGCTCGCTTAACCGACAACCGACTGCACTTTAGCGGATTTGTGTTTTCTCACCCATTTGAAAGGATTACAAAGCGAGAGAAGCGACGCGGCAAAAGTTTGCCATCTGGGATAGTTAGTAGAAGCGACCGCAACAGCAGCAGCAGCAACAGCAATTGTTAGCACACACAGTGTTGTTACTCTATGCGAATAGATAGCTAGATAGAGTGAGAGCGAGAGAGCGAGAGAGAGAGAGAGAGAGAGGGATAGCACTTACTTACCCCTGCCGCCCTCGGTGCGATAAAATTGCGATTGGGCGGCCGCTGAGCTGACGCCTCTGTCTATGCCAACGCCTTCAGAGGATTCGTTTGGTTCCGGTGCCGTATTCTGTGTATCCAGCATATTGATCATCCGTGGCGGTTGCTCTGCAAACGAGATTATATCAATTGATTAGATTCTGTTTACAAATATTTGAGCGAGTTGCATATGTAGCTGAGCTACGGTAGATTCTATAGCAAGAGCCAATCTACTCAATAGATTTCCGTCTTTCCATTCTAATAAAAGCCAGATTGAATGGATAATAACTAGATGGAATTAATGCTTAAAGCAATATTTTTGTATTGCACTTCTGTCCATACTCTGTATCCCAAGTCTATACAGCTAAATCAGGGTATGTTGCTATGTAGAGTATTTTAAAAATACCAAAAAAATACTGTTCTTTAAATTACTTATTCTTTCTCTAATAAATATCACGAGATTTTTTTCAGCCTTCATTTTTTCCATCTATCTCTTATCTATTCTTATCTATTATCTTATCTTTCCAACTATTCACCTATCCATCTAATTATTCTTTTGGTTTCACAAATTTAGATATCTTTATTATCTCTCTTTATTATCTCATCTCCCTCGTCTTCTTTGTCGATCCATCTCCACATCTTTCTTTATTTGCCATCTCTGCTTTCGACATTAGGTCTATCAACAAGATCGATAAATATCGAATGTTGGCTAGACATAATTCAAGTATTCCTAGAAAACCCTATACAACAAGTTATCCTATCCAGCAATGAATTATTGCTTATGAGCTCTATGGCTCTTGTATAGCGTATTGATTATTTATATGTGTCACGTAAAGTCCATCTGGTAATTGTGATATATCGGGCAATTACTCACTGATGCATGGCGCACTGTGGGAGCGACTTTGCTGATAGCCGGGGGCGCAACGATTGCAGGTCAGGCCCGTGACTCCGTCCTTGCACGGACATTGACCGGTCGTGCTGTTGCAGATCTTGCCAGATGAACCGATCAGATGGCAGTCGCAGGCTGCAATGAGACAAGCAAGAGAAGAAAAGGAATCAGTTGAAAGGCAGACACAGATACATACATATATATATATATATATATATATATATATATATATATATATATATATATATATATATATATATATATATATATATATATGGATACAGATACAGATACAGTTATAGCTGCTATAGCTACAGCTACAAATGTAATTGTTGTGGCAGTTCGCCGTGGCAGCTGCTGTGCGTTGAGAGCTTAATTGTGCGGGCCGCACTTCAAAGCCATTTTTTTCCATCTTGTTGCCAATCGCAAATGCAATCTGCAATCGGCACACACACACACACACATGCAGAGGGAGTCGACTCATGAGCAATATGGCGTTATGGCCATGGAAGCTACTTGAATTTAACATGAAGTTGCTTTCAAGTTTTTTTTTTCTTTTCATTTTTTTCGGTCAAGCAGCGTGTGACGTTGGCTACCCAGCAGCTCTACCCCTCTCTCTCTCTCTCTCTCTCGCTCTCTGTCAGTGCCTTTAAGAGCCGTGGAAATGTACATTAACAGATAACAGGCACTGTGGAGTTTCAGTTAAATGCTGGCACGCGGTTAATTGCAAGCAAAAGTGTGAATATGCCGAAGCAGTGGCTGACTTTAATATTGCCGCCACTTCAGTTGCATCCAAATAAGCAGAATGTGAATAATTATAGAAATGTATATCTTAACTATACTACATATATGCATATATGCTAATACCATATATAGAGTAGTAAAGATATATACATGTACATAGCTGTCATTAAATAGGGTTTGTTATATAAGCTTTCAATGGCTCATGTAAATGATTTATACTCTGTACGTGAGATCAAACGAAAATCAAACTAAAATCAAACGAGAAATAATCGTACTCTCTCGCTCTCACTCTCGCTCTGAGCTAGAGCATTCGGTTCTTTTCGTTTTTCTTTTCGGCTGAGCGCCTTCGTGTGACGTTCGCTTAACGAACATCGTTTAGGAAGAGTTGCGATTGACGCTCGCTTAATGAGGCTCAGCAGGAGAGTGAGTGAGATACGATTGAAGTTCGTCTAATGACACGACTCAAGAAACTCATTGCAATCGGTTTTCACAGTTACATGCGAACACTCAATTCACGAACGCAATCATCAATGTGTGTAGCAAAAACATTCCTATTCTATCCAATTGCAAACGAACTCGTTAATGAACCGTTGCAATCGCTTGCTCTCTCTGAGTGGAACTGACCAATGGCTATTCGCATGCTCTGCTATAAATAGATTCTTTCTTCAAAAATCTCAAACTCAAAGTTAATGGTAGGCAGATTCAAGTCTCAAGTCTCCTCAAGCCCTGTTCAAGCCTATTCAAAAGTCTTCTGGCGGATGCAAGCCTTTACAAGACATTTCAATCCGCTTCGAGTCTATTTAATCTATCGCTAATTGGTTTTACATCATATCTAAGATTAAACATATAAAATGAGCTTTCTGCTTCAACTCTGCTCTCTCTCTCTCTCTCTTTCTTCGTCTCTCATAGTCTTTCTCATTTTTTTTGTCACTCCTGTGACAGTCGATTTTATTAGAAGAAATCATAGCTAAGTCTGCATTTAGTTTTGTTTTTCTTTTCAAACGCTTTTCTTGGCCAAATTGCATTAAGTGCTGCCAGCCATCATTTATGTGGCCCACGAGCAGCTTTGTCAGCTACAAATGAGTTGTTCGTTGTTGGCTAACAGCAATGCGCCTCATTTGTGTCCATTTGGATGTGGGTCTTGGACTTGGTATAGTTTGGCTTGCTTGGCGTCTAATAAGCCGCTTTTGGTTGCACTTTAAATGCAATGGCTTTTCGGTGGACTAGCGTGTGCGAGGCATTAAGAGTGGGGAGCGGGGGAGCATGGGTTGGCGAGAGGAATGAGCCAGCCAAAGAGCTGTGTGTGCAGCGTGCGTGCAACATTTGGTAATTTAATCCGATTTACAATAAATTAAATGCGATTTATATGCACAGAGCGACACATCCGGAAGATAACAACAACAGCAACAGCAACAGCAAAAACAACAATGACAATGACAACAGCAACGGCGGGCAATAATAACTTGCTATAACAGCAACATCAGCAGCAGCAGCAACAACAACAACAACAGCAGCAGGAACAGCATAAGCACTTTAACCATTTGGCGCTTGTGTCCATTGTTGGCCCGTTGGGCGCATGAAGGCGTGGCAGCAACAATATGACAACAATACAACTCTCCCTCACTACCCCTCTCTCTCTCTGTGTGTGTGTGGTATCTGAACACTCCACAGCTCGCTCGCCTGCTGGCGTCCTGTTCGAAAAGCAAGCACAAACAAAAAAATGCAACAACAAGTTCATTACGCATCCTGTTCCACATGGATATGAACTACGCTGGCAGCGCCCCAAGCTCCAATGCCCACGCATCCTGCACAAACATATGCACAGACATATACATATTCATATACATATATATCTATATAGCATATGCAGATGTGTGCCCTGGCCAGGCTTGGCACTTTCCATATGGCACGAGTTGCGCTTTTCTTTCATTTTTTTTTTTTTTGCTTCTGCATTTTTTTTTTGTGCACTGACCAAGCAAGAGATTATGAATTTTCATTATAACAAGCCACAAATGCACACACACACACACACACATACATAATCATTATCGCACTCATTGGGGAGCATAATGGTTGCAATTGCTATTCACAATGATAACCAGTTGCTGCTTCTTGCTTGCTTAGCTGAGGCAGCTGGAGCTGGCCTCATCTGGAGCTGATTCATTCATTGGCATATCAGTTACCAAAGCACCAAGTACCTTTTCACATCCAGTTGACTCATTGCTGCAAAGGACGACCCAAATAGCCGCATTGAATCACAATTTTGCAGAGCCAACAAAGAGCTGCAGCAGCAGCTGCTGCTGCTACTGCACCAGAAAAGAAAGAAGCAAGAAGACCCATAAAAAAGACTGAAATTTGCAATGATGAAACATTTCTGTTACACTCAAAGCTACAACAACGACAACAACAGTTGCTTTCGCTTGGCTGTATGAATGGAATTCTTCTTTATTTTATTTATTTTTTTTTTTTGAAAAATTGTCTCTTAATTAGGACAGCATGTGCATGAATCACGGCCAATGCTAATCGAAGCCAACCAACTGCATCGAAGTTTAACACATTCATCAAGCGACAATGCAAATGTGAATATTTCTAACGAAAAATGTATAATAATTAAGAGCTAGACTGAAGCTAGACTCTAGCTAGACTCTAGCTAGACTCTAGCTAGACTCTAGCTAGACTGAAGCTAGACTCTAGCTAGACTGAAGCTAGACTCTAGCTAGACTGAAGCTAGACTCTAGCTAGACTGAAGCTAGACTCTAGCTAGACTGAAGCTAGACTCTAGCTAGACTGAAGCTAGACTCTAGCTAGACTGAAGCTAGACTCTAGCTGGACTGAAGCTAGACTCTAGCTAGACTGAAGCTAGACTCTAGCTAGACTGAAGCTAGACTCTAGCTAGACTGAAGCTAGACTCTAGCTAGACTGAAGCTAGACTCTAGCTAGACTGAAGCTAGACTCTAGCTAGACTGAAGCTAGACTCTAGCTAGACTGAAGCTAGACTCTAGCTGGACTGAAGCTAGACTCTAGCTAGACTGAAGCTAGACTCTAGCTAGACTGAAGCTAGACTCTAGCTAGACTGAAGCTAGACTCTAGCTAGACTGAAGCTAGACTCTAGCTAGACTGAAGCTAGACTCTAGCTAGACTGAAGCTAGACTCTAGCTAAACGCTAGCTTAACTCTAGCCATGCTCCAACTAGACAATGCTAGACTCTAGCTGATGCTCTCCCTGCTGACAATTTCTATGCTTTGCCTTTGTCTGTCTACTCAAAAATTATTATGAAGGTATCTGCAAAAAAATTGTATCTAATTGAATCAGTTTTACAGCCCAATTTTCACTTTTACTTGTTATTGTCTATAATAATTCTTGAAATATGCTAAAAATATAAATCCGAATTTCAATTTTCGCCTGTTAAAAACTATAAATACTTAGCCAGAGGCGAATATAGATTTATAATTCATAATTTCGCAATTGGCTGAAGTGATTCACAGATCCATAAAATACATTTGAGTAATATATACAAATAAAGCAGTCGAAAAACTAGATCTATAAATAAATAAATACGAAATTTTGCTTAGCTGAGTTTTGGAATTTGTTGAATTTTTCGCTTGCCTTGGGTTCCATTAGCGAAAACTGTTTTCTTAACACCTGCTCAATCGTAATGGATTCTTGTTGATATTTTAGCCAGTTTGACAGCCGTGAATAGGACTACAGTTTATGTGAGCCATATTTAATTTGTAGATAATTTTCTGGCTTTCAATTTTCGGCATTTTTTTTCGTGTCTTCTTTCCTGTTACGCTTTAAAATTTTGTTTTCGACTTTTATTTATTTTGCTTGGGCTACCAAAAATTAATTATCCAAAGTTTCACAGTGCGCACTGTTTGCTCACACACACTTGAATATTCACTCAGAGAGACAGAGAGAGAGAGAGAGAATGGGAGAGAGAGAGAGTGTGTGTGAGAGAGAGAACGGCTCTGGGCATAATATAAACATCATAAAGCAAATCAAGCGCAATTTGTTATTGTTTATTTCAACTTTGCGCAAGCGAACCAACCACACCAATACCTCTATGCCCCCTCTGCGGCCCCAGCCCCTGCCCACGCCCACACGCACCCAACTGCCGCCGCCTCTTGGCTGACCGCAACGAAAAAAAAGTGCGTCGTCGCAGCCACTTCCCATCAATTGCCATAAAATATTAGACCAAAATTTCGTAGTCCAGCAGAAAAACAAATGGAGAGCAATAAAAAGCACAGCTGCCTCCAAGAAGGGAATGGGAACGGTAGCTGTGTAGGGTGTTTGTTTGTCGGCGTGCGGCAGCGGCTGTTGCTGCTGCTGCTGCTGCTGTTGCCTGTTTGTTATTATTAGCCAAATAGATTCATGCAATTTTCAAAAGAAACCAAACACAGAGCGAGAGCGAGAGCGAGAGAGAGAGCGAGAGAGAGCGTGCAGTAATTATGAAAAGATTGCCTCGCCTCGAATGATTTGCTATGCGAGGGATTACACCTGACTACACCTGGCTTCGATCTGCTCGAGGTGAACACTAAACAGACCACAAACATCCAACTGATGGATGTTCGTATGAATCATTTGTGAATTGCAATACATTTGCCTGCATTCACATGAAATGCGAATAAATATGGAATGCATTTTCTAGAGTCATTCATTCAATCTGCGAATCAACTACATTGAGTCGAATTCAATGAATACAATCATTTCGCATATATTAAAATATGTTAAATTAAATAAACAATGAAATTGTGAAGATGAATAACATATTTTAACTACTCATTTTCATTCATTGAATCCTATGAATTCCATTGAATATCCATTCAAATATTATTAATAAAATGTCAATTGAAACGAGTCGAGTTGTATATACAAATGAATATGAATATATGAATATATTCGATTCATTCAAACATATGAATATCCTTCAAAACATTATATAAAAATAAATAAATACCCTCAGATGTATATGAATATATGTATATGGTATATTGAGTATATCTAGTATACATATACAAATTAAAAAATATTCAAGGCATTCAAACATATATCAGTCAAATATATTGAATATGAGAATGTAAATCTAATTTTACAAATTAGACGACTACAAATAACCTGAATGTTTTGATTCGAATAAGTGTTTTACAAATCATATGATTAGTCGAATATACAAATGAATGCAAATGAGTATATTCAACTAATATATATTTCTTGCATATATTCACACCTAAACGAAACGTTAATTTATTCAAATTTATGAATGCAAATGAAGTAATTTTGGTAAAGTGAATGCACATTGAATAACATTTTAGTTTTTAGGCAAATGAATCAATTTATAGCTCATAACAGAGCCTGACTGCGACCTGACCTGACTGCTCTCTGCTCTCTGCTCTCGCCCTTGAAGTTCTTTTAAAGACGAACTTTTCACTTGAATGCAATGAATGAAATAATCAGTAAATACACTCAGAGCTCTTTAAGTGAATTGTCTGGCTGCGCTGCACATCTTTGCCATTGCCTTTCGGGGATCCTTTTGAGTAGCCTATTAATAAATCAATAGCTTCGCACGCAGCTACAAAAGTTAGGCTGCTGTCTGTTGGGTCTTTGGAGCTCCAAGTCCTCCACTTGGCCCTGCTGCTGCTGCTGCAGCCAAAGCTGGAGGAAAAAGTTTACCGCGGTTGCAACCGGCACAAAGTTCGCTTAACTTTTGCGACGATGCCAAATGAGCAAAGATTTTGCTGCCTCCCAAAACTCTGGCTGTCTGCTCAAATGGATTGTTACAATTTCTGTTGCATGTACAACACGGCAAGGCTGCAAAGTTTTTATTTAGCTGGTGGGAGTGGCTGGCAGGCTGGCAGGCTGGCAGGTGAGCAGAGGCCATGCCATTGAATAAGAGCTTCAATTGTATTTGAAAACTTTTCGGCGCTCTTTTCAAATTGTGCGTTCCCAATTGACAACAGCCAAAGACTATTAAAAATCAAACGAGGCGCATAAAAGTAGGCAATGCCAGAAGCTCTGCTTGCCGGCATTCACATTGAGCTGCTGGGGCTTGAACTTGCTTGGCGACTGTTTTGGGTTGGGGCAGCCATGAAAATGGCAGCGCCAATTTGACGCTCGAACAATTTGCACAGCTTTAAATGTCAGCTCGCATGCAAAATGTCATAATTCAAATTCTGCCCACGCCTCGGGCTCCAAACCCCACAATTGCCAAAAGCGTGGCCAAACTGAGGTTCGCTGCTACGTATGTGAGGGAGATAGTGAGAGAGAGAGAGAGCGAGTGAGAGGGGTAGCTTATATTCGCAGTATAGTTTGCCCGATATGCAATGAATATGCTCTGCTAGCAAATAGCGTGCTTCCAGGCCTGAGCGATATGAATTATATTATGATTATTATTATTTATTATTATTAATTATTTAATTAATTTTTCAAAACTTCAACCTAGCTTATTTGTACTTTATATTGCTCAACTTACTGCAACGAATTCAGCTCAGCTCACATCAATTCATGTATTTACAGGATATACGCTGAGTCGACTATTTGCCTATGCTCTCAAATTTTTATTGCTGCGTCAGCGTTTGTTACGCCGCTTAGTTCTTGCTCCCCATAGTTGTAATAGATTTTTGTAGCTTAGTTTTTAAAACCATGCTTGGCTTACACTGCGGCTGCCACAGCCACCCGTAGTAGCCCAGCCAACACCCACCTCCCACCTCCCGCCTCGCCCATTCTTGTAGCTCTATGATAAATGCATTTTACTCTGGCATTCAATTAAGTAAGTTGGCCGGAACCCCACGCAGCGCGACCTTTAACCGATTCGCTACAGTTGCAGGGCGCGTTTTATGAAATTCTAATGATGTTTGAGTGATATTGCGCCCAGCAACCCCAGCTCCCCGAGCCACCCCCGCGCCAGTTCGAGCCACCCCCGCAGCTGTTGCCCTGTCTAATGATTACGCTGGCAGCGGCTGCGTTTCATGAACTTGGCTCCCCCGAAATGGGCAGTAAAGGAAAGTTTTTGTTTTTTTTTGTTCGTTCTACGTGCAGCGGTTGCTTTGCTGTCTCTCTCCCACTCTCACTCTGTGTGTGTGTGTGTGTGTGTGTAAATGTGTCTCGCATAGGTAATTCATGACATTATTTTAATTGTAGCTGCTGCTGTTGCTGTTATTGCTGTAACATTTCGCACGTGACTTTGTGATTTTATGGCATTTAATTTCACGTATTTAGCTACGGATATTGTTAATTGTATTCCACAGGCCGTCCACACGCCCATCCGCCCATTCAGCTTATAGCCACGTTTATGACAGTCTCTCTCTCTCTCTCTCTCTCTCTCTCTCGCTCTCTCTCTCTCTCTCTCTCTCTCTCTCTCTCTCTCTCTCTCTGTCTCTGTCTGTGTGTGTGCCATAATTTTGCGTATTGTTTTATTGACACAAAACCAAGCATTAGCAATTTGCGGTATCTCTTTGCATTTACAGGGTACAGCCAGCTGGGGTATATTGAACTTGTCAGGCAGCTTTGATCAAAGTCAAAGTCAAGACTTGGCCGACATTATCATGATCTAGGCTTACTCATATCTTAGGGTATTCTGCTGCTTTCATTAGATTAATGATGTCACACTGCGGAGGCATAAAAAGCATAGCATACTCTTTGGGGGGCGGGCGAGACTCGGCTTTTAATTATCCCAAGTTTTTGCACTAAACTAACAACACAACAGCAGTGGAGCTACACGTTTATGAATAATGGTTACATGCTGACATTTGTATATATATACACACACACACACACACATACATATACATACAGACTTGTGTGTGTGTGTGTGTTTGCATTACTGCAATCTCTCTCATTGGACAAATAATAATGTGTAATTTTCCGGTCATTGAAACATTTGCGCAAATAAGGAAATTGGCTGAACCCGAACTGAAATGACTTTGACAACATGTCAGGGCAAGTGTATATATGTGTATGTGTGTGTGTGTGTGTGTGTTTGCCTGGACATCCGTTTGGCACACACATACACACACACACGTAACGTCTGTCCCTATTTGCACTCGCCCTGACTGCTGCCTGACGGATGAGTTATGGCTGGCAACGTCTGCTTCAATTTGCGCTCGGCTCAAGTAAATCATTTGAATATTTAAATTAAATCGAAATCTTGCCAGCAACAACAACAACAACAATAACAGGCATCCACACTCCCGTCCCGGATGCTTGGCCACACGAAGAGTTCGCTTTAAGGCGTTAATTATAATGCGAGACATGAGAGCGGCGCGTGATTTGCAATCAACGAGAAAACTTATAGTTTCTCATGTACATCCCCAACTCCATATAGTATATGGTGAGTGTATGGGGAAACAGTTGAAATAGCTGTACACAAGTATATATGTATATATATGTGCATGTATATGCATGTGTTCAACTGCGAAACTTTTCCGAAAGCTGATTAGATGCACGTTAGATGGAATAGAGCGCTTTATCTGCTTAAGCTGTGTAGATATGTGTATGTGTATATATATAGACTTATGTATGTATATTTAAAAAGAAAGAGAAAAGAAACAAAAATCCGTTTTTGTACTTTAATATTTTTCTATATATCTAAAGATTTCTATCTATCTCTTTTGCCCATATGCCTTCTTTACTCTCTCTGTCTCTATTACGCACACTCTCTCACTCCCACTCCCACTCTTCCTCTCTCTCTCAACCTCCCCACCTTTCTCTCTATCACTTTCTTTCTCTTACTCTCCCTGGATTTCATATTCAAGAATCAAGATTTTAAGTCCCAAGTCCCAATTCCTATATACTATATATCTTAAATACAATTTTTGCTGGCTGTTTTATGAGTATTTCAAAAATGTTTCCCATTTGTTTTACAGCTCAACAATAAGCTCACAGCTTGCAGCAGATATCTTGCTAAAACTTGGTATATTTGATAAATATATATATAAGATAATACTTAACTTATTTATGCTTCATACAAATTGTTTAAAAAATTATAAATTTGCCATTTCCGCAAAAAGTTTTCTTAGCGTAAATAGTATTATTTAGCCTTCAAATATATTTGCACAATTTTTTATTTATTCCGAAATTTGTATTATTAAGAAATTTGCATTTCTCGCCAATTAGAGATTTTCGCACTAAATTTCCATTGTTTATTAGCCGAGCGAAAATTTACTTTTCTCGCTCATAAATTGTTTCCTGTCTAGAGTTTTTCTTTAGAGAGACGTGTGTTCATCATATGTGCAAAGTGTTGCCTCTTAAAGTTTTTGCCAAACACCTTTGATTGCCTTTCCTCTGCAGCCTTCTGCAGAAAATCAGCGAATTTTCCTTTTGTTCAGTTGAAAAGCTTTTAGCTTAGCAGATTTACGTCGATTATCGAATTGTTTATCCGAAATCTTTGATATTTAATTGATGGGCATTTCATGGTCTGATTTATGCAGACCTCTCAAGGTATATACTACTAGAAGTGTATTATGAGAGCTCGCTCAATTATCATTGCGCCATGCATCAAAGAGAATTCCATGGCATTGGTGGACCGACCGAGCTCGCTCTATGCACTTGATCCGCATCTGAAGTAGGGGCATTTGTATGAATGCCTCGCAAATGCTGTTGCATTTGGCATGCGGTGCAGGTCAAGACATGTAGGAACAAGAAGCTCGGACAGTTGACTAATTGAATGCCAGCGTCGCCAGCCAAAAAAACATGACGTAAAACATTTTGCCAGCGCGCAGCAGCAACAATGAGAACAAGCTGAACAACAATGAGAATAAATGTGAAACCGCAATGCAAAAATGCTTTAAACAAATTGCACGCATGTCAAAATTAAAATGAATAAATTTCTTTCGACGTTGCGAGCAAAAAGTAATAAATAAAACAATAAAACAAAAAACCAAACCGACAAAATTACAAAAAAAAAAAAAAACACAAATTAATAATTTTTTTTTTAAAGAAAACAAATAAATTTCAAAATAAAACAAAATTTGGCAAAGAGAAGCCGACAACGATTTAATTCAGCAGGGCTATATAGCTGTATGAATGTGTGTGTGTGCAGGTGTGTGTATGTGTGTGTAGGTGTGTGTGTGTGTGTGTCTGCTTACTTTACTTATTTACGACGTGCACATTTGACTGGCCTTGTAAATTTCGTTTGTTGCTGCTGTTGTTGCTCGTATAATTAATTAAAAATCGATAAGATTTTGATATGGATTTAACGGCTTTTCAGAATTATGATGCTTAGTCAGCAGCAGCAGCAGCAGCAGCAGCCGCAGCAGCGATATCTTTTGAGAAACGATGACAAATGGCATCCGCGGCGTATGCGCAATTTACAACTGCGACGAGTGAGCGAACAACAAACAGGAACTGCCAACAACAACAGCAACAACAAGTTTCTTACTTATGTTTATATTTATTTTCTTTTCTATATCTCGATTTCATGCTCTTTAAGTAGCTTTTGCTTTGTTTGTTTACAGAACTCAATTTGCAATTGGCCAAACGAGCAACAACAATTTTTTTGGTGCAGACGTCAGCTGTGATTCGAAACGCTCAGTTAGATGGATAGATACGACTATGTATACACATACATATATAAATATATATAAAGTCTAATAATAGACATTGCCTAGATTTTGTTGTAGCTGTAACTTATTTGGTCGAGTTGCTTAGGCAGCGCATGAAAATTATAGCCAGCTCATAAATTAATTGACCACCGTGCACAGTTCCTGCGGCTACTTCTTGTTGCTGTTGCGAGCACTGGAGTATACCCTGTACTCTTTGTTAGTATTGGATATGATTGAATATGAAGTAAAATACTATATTAGTGAACAAAGCAAGAATTCAATAACAGCTTTCATTTAGTATTCAATACCTAAATTCAAAAATTCTTTCGAGTCTATTACTGGAATATGCTCGCTTTGAGTATACCCTGTAGTAGAGGCCTACAGGTCATTATTAAAGAAGCGACAAAGATTACGTTCCGATTCGAATCCCGCTTTGAGTATACTCTTATGTTTTTTTTTTTAGGCATATCGGCTATGATGATTGTTGAGTAAATATAGAACTGTGCACAGAAGAAGTTTCTAAAGTTATGTGCAAACATTTGCGTTCCATTACTAAAATGTGCTCGAACTGCTTATACCCTGTACTTCAAGAATGTTGGCTATTATAGAGTAGAGAGCAAATATATAAGTGAACAAAAAGACGAAAGACGTCGAAATTAATTTTGCTCATCAATAGTATAAAACTCTATATAAATCATACATTTGTATAAAATGCTCGCCCTAAGTATACTCCATAAGCTTGGCAAGATATTTATAGTGCTCAATCTTGAGTCAAATTCGACAACTTTTGTGAGTTGCTCTTTGTACAGGATATCTGCAAGTCGAGCAGTGTAAACTTTAAAAAAACAATAGTTTTAAATGCGCTCTCGTTGTTTTTACTACCCACTGGCAAATTTATTGCATGCATCAATTATTTTCAAAGGTCGTCGCTGCAAGGGTTTGAGATTTTTCTATAAATCTCTGGACTCGCACGAATAATGGGCATAATTTGGGCTAATTAGTATAAATTGTAATGGAATTCTGTTTGTTTTTCTTTCGATTTCGTGTGTGTGTGTGTGTGTGGAAATAGTCAATTAAATTGGAAAAGGCCGCGCAACGAGACGTAACGAAATTCCTTGAATGGTATGGCATTAAAGTTGTTACAGCTGCTCGATAAATTTATCGAAAAAGTATCGATATAGATGTGCTGAGTTTGATTTAGAGTACTTTATAAGTTCTTGAAAGATTGCATTGCATTTGTATATGCCAATTGACTTACCTTTGCACACCTTGCGATGATCTAGCGGCTTCTTGGGATCCCGATAGTAGCCCTCCTTGCACAGATGACAATTGCGTCCCGTTGTCGAATGGCGACAGTTCTGACAGACGCCGCCAGAGACGCCCTGTGATCGCCGAAAGATGTCCATACTGAAGCGACACTGACGCGCATGATTATTGCAATTGCACTCTAAACACAGATAGAAAGAGAGAGAGAGAGAGAGAGAGATGGTCGATTAGAGCGAGCTGGATGAATGAGCATTTAATATATCATGGGCGCAACTATCACTTAATTATCATCAATGTGTTGCCCCCATCCACAGTTTAAACTTGGCAAATGCGATAAATGGAAATAAATGGAACGCAAATCGCTCAACACGCGCTGGACTCTGCCTGGAGAGTGACTGGCAAACAGAGAAGGAACGAAAGAGAGAGTGCGAGAGAGAGAGAGAAGGCATGTCATTTTTCTAGCGGGACATTGGCTTCAATTGCATAATTTATGCAATGATTTGTTTGCATGGCCTCAAACATGAATTCTCAGCGAGCTTAGCGCTGAATACACTTTAGCCAAGGCCAAATTATCCATAAGAATTCACTAGTGTATTATGCTATTCGTTATGGTTGACGGCTTTGCTTGGCTATCGGCTGGCTCATGTTTTGCGTTTGGCACACTTTGCTATTGACATTCGATGATGTCTGCTGTGCTGGCATCTTTTGCTGGCCATCGTTAGCTTTGTTCGAGCTGAAGTCCAACTTGGAGCTGTCAATGCCAAAGGCCGATGATTGCGGACTAGACAAGAGCAAAAAAAAAAGAGGAGAGGCAAAAGCAGCTGTCTCTCTCTTGCACACACACAGTGAGCTGTCGAGCTAACCATGCAATTCGACTCTCAGTCGATGAGTGTGCGCTGTGTGTGTGTGTGTGTGTGTGCACACATGTTATAATTATCTTTCACACATTGTGAGGCGCAGACAAAGCAAACGCCTGTCGTCTGCTGCTGCTGCTGCTGATGCTTCTGTTCACAGCGCCCTTCTCGGCGCTTCTCAGCGCGCTTGGCGCGCGCCAGCCGCAGACAAAGTTATGTCAGCGCAAATATTTGAGAGCAGTCGACTTGTCGAGGCCACACACACACACAATATATGTATATGTGTATGTATATGTGAGCAGGTGCTGTTTGAGGCATTGTCAACAGAGAGAGAGAGAGAGAGAGAGAGAGAGAGAGAGAGAGAGAGAGAGAGAGAAAATGAAGAAAAACTCTGCAAATATTTAAAAGAAACCCGTGTAAAGTCCGCCCTGCTTTCCTGCACGGCGTGTGGCTAATTGGTTTGGATTCGAGGCTTGGCTTTTGCCACTTTGAAATTCGATTTTGATATCGAACCGCTGCCAGATAGTTAATTTTAATGACACACTTTTCTGCTGCCGACCAACGACGAATGCAACGTGATTTATGGGCCAGCGCGCTACGATTATGGCCAAATCCCGTTCGCATCGATTACAAAAAACGCGCCGGCTCCAAACTATGCATAAAACTGTTCATTAAGGCTTATGGTTGTTGGGCCATGCAACGCGTTCGTAATTAAGTTCAAATTTGATAAGTGAACCCGAAAAGCCAAAAAGGCCCAAGCAAGCCACAATCAAACTGTCAGCTGTATCTCAATCTCTAGCTCTTTGTCTCATGTCTGTGACTGTGTGTGTGTGTGTGTGTGTGTGTGTGTGTGTGTGTGTGTGTGTGTGTGTGTGTGTGTGTGTGTGTGTATCTGTATCTGTATCTGCATCTGCTGCGTCAGCTGTTGGCTTTAATTAACTTGCGCCAGGGTCGAGCATAAAAAGGCTAAAACACTTCAAGCTAAGAGAGAGAGAGAGAGATACAGAGAGTGTAGAGAGGGAGTATTTCTTTTCTTTTTGTCTCTTGGCGATCGAGAATATATATATACACATGTGTGTGTGTGTGTGTGTGTGTGGATAAAGAGAAAGCATCAATTGAAATCGCTTTAGCTTTGACATTGCCATTTTGCCTGTGCGCAATGTCCTGTGCCATGTCCGTTCTGCCATTGCCCGATGGCCTCATGTTCACGTCCGTTATTCTTCGTTCGTCCTTGCAGCCGTGTCCTGCCAGCGTTTTCAATTTGCTCCGGCCAGCGCACTCGTCGACATTTCATCGTTTTATGATTGATTGCATTCGCCTCGCTGTGATTTTCGTTTACCAAAATTGTGAATTGAAATCGTGTGCATGTTGGCCAGCGAATGCCAGCGATAACTAACTCTATGCGCATGTGTGTGTGTGTGTGTGTGGCATTTCTCCTTCATTGCCCCGCCCCCACACACTACCTCATGTTGCCTCATGTTGGTATGCGTTTGCGGTTGCGGTTTCTGCTTTTGCGTTTTTGCGCTGAAATTTGACAATTTCATCGCAAAATTGTTTTGGTGTTTGTGGCCATGTTCCGTTGTGGCATGTATGCCACTGTGTGTGTGTGTATGTGTGTGTGTGTGTGTGTGTATGTTTGTCTGTGATTTATCAAAAGTGGTCGATTTACAAATTTTTGTTTACGTGCAAACGCTGGTAATTAATAATTTCTGCGCTGAATACAAAGCCAATCGATTGTTTCCAGCGAAATGCCAAAACATATTTAAAACAGAATGAGAGAGGGAGAGACTGGTAAAGAGAGAGAGAGAGAGAGAGTTCTCTGTGTGCTTGTGTGCGATTTAGTTATTGTCTGAATCATATCATTAAATTTGGCTTTTATGATTTCCTCGTTTTGATTGGCATTGTGCGAGCTGCACATTTCCGTTTACGTAAAATTTTCAAATTTTTATGCTCACAAATTTAGCCTTTGCCTCGCTCACTCACTCACTCACTCACTCACACACTCAGTCATTCACTCACACTCACACATCATTCATATAACATTTGTTGATTGCATTTGACCTATTCCAAGTGACCCAATTGATTTGGTTGTTTTGGGCCCTCTTTGGGCACTCTTGGACTGCCTTGGCATTATTTATAAACAATTTCGGCTTAAATGGCCAACGCAGTCATAAAATGTTCCCGTTGATTCTAAAACTTTTGTTTTATGCCTTCATAAATTGTTCGCACTTTCTTCGCTGGAAGTGCTCAGAATACTCAGAAATCTCATTGCCGATTGTTCTCGTTGTGTTGTTGCCATTGTTTGGGATTAGCACTGCAGCCCACTCCCTCTCTCCCTCTCCCTCTCTCTCTCTCTGATACTCATCCTGCTGCTGCTGCTGCTGCTACTCCTCTTCCCATTGCTGCCATCTGCATCGTTATGGACATTATCTCATTATTAGGTATTACAATTAAAACAGTAGCCAGCCACATGTGCTGGCCATGTAGAATCCGGCTAATTGACTGACAATTAGCGCCTAGCCAGAGAGCTGCGCTGAAAGGCCATTCGCAATTTCACATCAAAGATATTCGCAAGTCGTTCAACATTTCAATAGTGCAATGCATATGCATCCGCTTGCAATTGCGACTCGACGGGACATTTGTGCAGGAGAATTAGAACTCAGTCATTCAGTCGAATGAACTCGCCATCCATGTGAGGTCTATGGATGGCGGATTGCATTTGTTTTTAATATGAATAAAGAGAATTTGCTGCATAGAATTTCAGTTGAATATATGGAAACTTAGTTTATTAAAAAATATATATGTATTGGTTTTGAATTTGGCGGAATTTTAGTTGTATATTTTAATAGAAGAGTTTATTATGGATTTCATCAAGTTCTTTTTGTTTTTATTGATTTCTTTCATTCTTTCCCGAGTTGCAAGAAGAAGTTGATTTAATGTCAAATTCCTTTTGAATATTCTTTTGACTTCGAATTTTTTGATATTAACTACAGCTCAACTCAGTGCTAAGTTAGCTTAGCTAGATCTTCTGTGGAGCTGTCTAATGGGGAACTCTAACAGTTTGTATAGATTTATAGCTAGAAACATACTCAAAATATTTTTATTTATTTATATATATAGAAATTAGAATTAATATAAAATGAAATCTGGCTACTATGGCCTTCGACTTGATATTCAAAATATATTGTTTATAGATGCATATCAAATATATTTGATTCATTTATTTTATAATTAACTTCTCTTTTGATAGGGGAAAATAGAGCATTCCCTTGTCAGCTCTCTAGTCAGACCTTATATTATAAATATTGATGTTAAAAAATTGTTATAAATTCGTATCACTCTTATAAACTCTTAATGGACTATGCAGAGCTTTATTGCAGCTGTTTTCTTTTAGTTATTTATGCATAATATAGCTAAATTATAGTTGTTGTTCTTCAAGCTAAAGACTTTGATTTAATTCTATTAATTCTAGTTTTTTTTAGTTATTGTTTTGATATTGTTTTCTAGCATATTTTTTATATTACAATTAGTTGTTGTTTTCTTGTAGAATGCATTTATAATATATAATAATGAATAATAAAGAATAGAAATGATGAAACTTGATTTATAACTAATTTTCACTTATTAAAAAAAAAAAAAAAAAAACATTTAAGAGCTCATTGAATTTGTCTAGTGATGATTTCTCTGTGCATATATAAATCGTATAAATATCATAAATTTAAATTTGAAATTGAAAGCACAGAGCAGTAGAATCCACACAAAAAAAGAAAACTATAAATAATTTCTGAATTTTGCAGCTTTGCTAACTAATTTCAGTCAGAAACTAGAGCAGCTGGTGTAGCTGCTCGATTGGCTTCACTTGAATCTGTGTGATGCACATTGAGCTGCATTGAATTTGAAGATTTCTGTTTTTGCTATTTGCTGCCCCACAAACGACCTCTGGCATTTGCCACTTGTTTTCTGCCCCGGCTGCTGCTCCGACTGCTGCTCCGACTGCTGCCTGTTGTTGGCTTCATCAAAAGCTATAAGCATATTTTTGCCGCTTCCTTGCGCATGCAATTAAGGCGACAGCGTCAGCGACAGCAGAAGCAACAGCAACAGCGAGCGGAGTGTTGCATGCGGCTTTCGCGTGCCGCAGCTGCAACATTTTCCTTGTCAACGGCAGGCAGCGCAACAACGATTACAAATTGTTTGCTGCCAGCGGCAAAATAAATAAATAAATACATTCACAAAAAAACGAAATGAAAAAAAAAAAAAAATGTCTGCTTAAAAATACATTTTTAGCTCTGTGTGGAATTCTGTTGCAACTTGCTCTCAGTGCCTGATTCTTGTTGTTGTTGTTGTTGTTGTTGGTTTTGGGTTTTTTGTTTTCCAATTAACGCAAACGAATTAACATATAAATATATATAGTAAGAGAGTGTGCGAGAGAGAGAGAGTGAGAGAGAGAGAGAGCACGTCGATATGCCGATATCCTGCCGCTAATAAAAAACAAAGTTCATGGCCCACACAAGCACACACACACACACACACACACACACACACGCACACACACACGCACACTTAGACACATTCATAAGGGGCTGAGTGAAGACGTTGTTCGAGCATTGTGAGAATTTATGTTTAGTTTTTCGTTGAATTGCTTCTAGTGTGTGTGTGTGTGTATGTGTGTTGCCCATTTGTTGTTTTTTTCTCTTTTATTTAAATCAAGGTACAACATTATTTTCAATTTACCTCAAACGCAACCACTTGGAGTCTCGAGTCGTCTGCTCGGCATTTTCCTTTTTTGCTTTTTGCTTTTAATTTCAAATTCCGTTTTCGATTTCGATTTCTGCTCTCATTCGGCTCCAAATTAGTGTGTGTGTGTGTGTGTGTGTGTGTGTGTGTGTGTGGAGGACCCAAAGAAAACAATAAACAAATTTTCTAAATGTTTTTCCTACTTTTTCTTTCTTTCTTTCTTGCATGCGCTCAGCTTCAATTTGATGTTAGTTTATTTCGTTTCTTTTTGTCGAGAGGCGCGAGCGAGACAGCAACTGAGGGTGAGTTAAATAAACGACTCGTTAAGACACATAAATAAAACGCACCAAGTTTCCTAATTAAGTCGCCCCAAACAACCAAAAGAAGTGGCCCAAAAATAAAAACAAATAGAAAATACTCTAAAATATGACAACAACGAACTGCCTCTGCACTTGGCCCAAAGAAAACTCATTGAATGGTGTGGAAAGTAATGGAAAGCTTTCCAAATGGCATTCACAAATGGAATTTTCAAATTAAATTTGATAAAGTATCAATGATTTTTTACGAATTCTAATATGTCAATCCAAGTGGACTATTTGGACTTGGTTGCATTGCAAACTCGAAGATCTAGAAATATACAAATTTATTTGGTATATTTTTGTAGAGTTTATTCTCAGCAGAAGTTCTGGTTCTAGCTGCTCATAGAACAAGTCTATGAAATTTAGAATCAGAATCTGTTTAATTCTGAACTCAAGATATTTGCTAGTCGAGCAAAGGCGTTTTATAGTAGAGCAGTTTTAAATTTTCTTTTAAATTATCTTTTATTTCATTGTCGGTATCTTCTAGTCGTTCATTCCCTACCAAAGCAGACTTAAACTCTTTTTTTATAAGATAAGATATTGATATTGATATTGATTCTTCCTTTTGCAGCGTATATATATATATTAGTCATTAATCCCTACTAAAACATTTGAAATTCTAAACTTCTTCTTCTTCACACAGTGTTTACAGAGCATCTTCTAGTCGTTTACTTCCTGCTAAGTTCTACTTGTTCTTTTTAATGATTTGAGTTTTATTAAATTCTCTTCATTTACTTATACTTTTCGTCAGGCTTAACAAAAATTGTATTTCTTAGGCCCTAACAAAAGTTGCTGGAAAAGCGCAACAAAGTTCGTTCAAGCAACGCCCAATGGCAAGTGGTGGGAGTGAGAGCGACGGAGTGAGCGAGCGGGTGTGTGAGTGAGAGCGACTGTATGTGTGTGTAGGTTAGATAAACAAAACAGCAGCTAGATCAACAGCAGCAGCAACAACAACAACAACTACTGTAGCGCGCAGGTGATGCCAAGACATAGACCAAGACAGAGCAAGAGCGAGGGAGAGAGAGGGACAGAGAGAGAGGCAGTAGCCCGCCTGCTGCTCGCTGCCAACGTCGAGCTAAAGTGTCTGCGGCTGGGCTGCTGCTGCTGCTGCTAGTTGTTGCTGCTGTTGTTGTTGTTGGTTTTGATCTTTGTTTTGATTGGAATTGGTTTTTTTTTTTGGTTTTTTGGATTTGGATTTGGTTTCGGTTTCGGTTGGCAGTTCAAAAGATCATTGCGGCTGCGCTTCGCATTTGCATTGTGTTCTGCGCACTTTGTCATTAGAGGGAGCTGGTGGTGTTGGTGGTGTTGGTGGTGCTGCTGTTGAAATGTCAGCGGTGCGCAATGTCCGTAGCACATGGCCTCCAAGTGCGGCAATATGTTTTGTTTAACTTTTGGGCTCTCGTTGCCGTTGCCGTTGCCGTTGCTGCATTTGCATTTGTTTGTTTATCTTACGGCCGTTGGCTGCACTAAGCAATCGTGGCCTGCCAGCCGAGATGGTGTGCTGCTGATGGTGTTGGTGGGCCCGCCTTAATTACAGCGCCGCAGCTAATTCAAATTAATGATTTTTAAATGCGCAAAATATGCGCTACTGATTTCCAGTTGACAGACTGCGAAGCGTGCACCATCGAATAGAGTTGTCGATTGCATTTAATTAAGTCAAACAACACCTACCTCTCTCTCACTCTCTCCCTCTCTCTCTCTCCTGCTCTCTCTCAGACTGTCTCGGTCAGACTGTCTGTCGACTTTGTCCTGTAGATGGGCTATCATTTTATGACTACAGTTTCTCTAGAATCGAATCGAAGCGGCAACTGTAATGCGATGCGACCGAAAGGTCAAAGCGAGCAGCCCAAAACATAAATCAGCAGCACAATATCTACCTCACTCACTCATCCAAACCCTCTCTCTCACTCTCTGTGTGTGCCTCTGTCTTGTAGTTTAACTGGCAGGAATTTCAATGTCACAGCAGTTGCAGTTGCCGTTGCAGTTGCAGTTGCAGTTGCTGCAACTTGTTGCCCTTTCCCATAGCTCATAGACAATGCGAAAATACTCTTGCCATGAGTTCAATGACTATTTGAAGAGTTTTGCGATCCTAACTGTGCACAGACTAGTTCTAAATCTAATCATAGATAAATCAAATAATACAAATAAATATAAAATATTTAAAATTATAAAATAGTCGCAGAATATTATATAAAAATAATTTTAAATTTTAAATTATTTTATATTTATTTATAATAAAATATTCCTTTCAGAGTTTATTAGCTTGAACTCTTCAGTTTGATTTGATGAATGTTTCACATAATTTGTTACGCAATGACAACGTATTGCCTAGACTATAATAATATATAATTTATAATTTAATAATCTATATCATTTTCAATCT
Organism: Drosophila koepferae; assembly: GCA_030914345.1. Lineage (NCBI taxonomy): Eukaryota > Metazoa > Arthropoda > Insecta > Diptera > Drosophilidae > Drosophila > Drosophila koepferae. The sequence goes on along the minus strand of JAUESR010000196.1, from coordinate 9,993,631 downwards.
CTATCTCTATCCATATCTGCTTCATGATTTATAGATTCGAGCTCTTCTGCTTGATCTTACGACTATTGCAAGAGGCTATATTATAGGTGTGCAAATATGATCTAAGATCTATATATCTATATCTATCTATATAGTATATCTTTCATTTTCCTAGCTTTCTTTTCATATGATTCTCTGCATATTCTGCTCCTCTGCCTGCTCTTAGCATTCTCATAAATTCCTTCATTCATTGCCATTCAAATCTTTTTCGTAATCTCTTTTACAAGTCAAAAACTTCACGTTCTCAAAGACTTTTCTCCACTCTGGCAGTTTTCTGAGTGTATTTGTGCATCGGTTTCTTTTTGTCTCAGCTAACATATAAATCTTTTTTGCGCCGCTTTGATAATTCGTCTTGGTCATATCGGGCGTACGTGTAAAATCTCCAGCTGGGCGTTTGATGGCGACAATGGGCCGAAAAGGTAGGAAACTCAAATCCCTTTGTGCGGCACAGTTTTTGCCATTTATGGCACTTAAGCAAATTAATAAGCGATGCCATTTGGGCGGGCCGTTTAGGATTTGGCCAGCGGATAAGGCTGAGCCGGAGTCGGAGATCTGGCCAACGGCTTTAGCTACTTCAGTTGCATCTCACTCTCTCTCTCTCTCTCGCTCTCTCTTTCCCTCTCTCTCTGTGTCTTTCTTTGTCTATGTCTGTCTAGGCTCGGCTTTATTTGGCCGTTTTTATGCATTTTAATCTTTTTGTTACGCTTTGCACATCGGGTCATGGCCAGGGACAGGGGCAGTGCTAAGGGACTGTGGCAGGGGCATTGCCACATTTATTGTATGCAAGGCATTCCGGCTACGAATTGGTCGATTGTTCAATGAGTTTGCCAAGCGGCAGCTGTCGCCCTTTTGTTGCCATGTTGCACATTTTGGACCGTCGCATCCATTCAACAAAACTATGCAGCCCGATATGCATGCAAAACTATGTCCCTGCGCCCTCTGCGCCCTTGTCACGCTGCATCTGCATCTATACCTGTTCCAGTCCCACGAGGCGGCGGCTCTCTGAGCAGCCTTTGCATTTATTTACATTCGCCCGGCGGGACGGACGGCGAGCTGAGTCGCACTGTCTGCGCTGCATTCCCATTGACATTCAGCGCATTTTTTAAAGCCTTTTTTCCAGCAGTTCCCAGCTAAACAGAGCGAGCTAACAGGTGTGTGTGTGTGCGGGTGTGTGTGCGGGTGTGTGTATACACATAGATAAATTGCCAAATTGAAAAGGTTTTTCGATTTTATGAATCGCTCGCAACAAGATAAAAAGAAAACACTTAAGCTGCCAGCTAATCAATTAGTAACAACAAATGTGATTAATGTTTGCTCAGTAAAAGCTGCCAGCCAGCATAGACAAGGCTAGACACAGCCTTCATATATACATATATACATCTTTATATAATACTTGTATTTGGCTAAATCAATGAGAATCTGCCCCATTTTATTTGAATATAATCAACGAATGCTAATTGAACTTGACTCTGTTTCATTATTCAAATTGAAAAACAATTTACACTCAATTTATTTACTATTTTATTATGAAAATGTGAATATGTGAACAGCGTGCAGCTGTAATGACTGCATAATACTCGCTCAGCGCAGAGAAAGCAATTCAATTTATTTATAAATCTCAAATAATTTATAACAACGAACTGCTGATCCTCCCTTAGTTTATTCTGATAACCAATATACTCTTTTTCCACTCATTCATGAAGAGAAACTATTGATATATGCGCAATAAACGTCTTGCGCTGCATTGCTGGCATTTACAAGATCATACAGATACAGATCATATAGATATATATAAATAATGTATTTTAGTATATAGAGTATATATCCTTTCAGCTTTTCAGTCTCTACTTAAACAGCTTTACAATAGTTAGAATATTGACGATTGACTCTCTTGATTTGTCTAGAATTATAGAAATACCTCTCTATACCTCTCGAGGGCGTATAATAATCAATAAGAACTATATTTTGCAAACTGCTATTATTTTCTTAACGTGCATTATGCAGTCGATAGGACTCGACCTACAACATTCATACTTATTCAATTTATGAGCAAGAATAAAAGTCAGCTTAAAGACATTTTTACACATGAAATTTAACAGCATTAAACTGTAGCGTAAGCCAGAGCTGTTCAAGTTCGATCTGTTATAGTGTAATATATAATGCCCAATAATATGCACAACAAAGGGAATTTCAAGTCTTTCCTTATTTACAGTTCATCTGCATTGGATTATGGCTTAAGCCAGGTCTTTAAGGGCAGCTAAAGCTCCAACTGATATCATGTAATATCTCAACATAATCTGTGCTGCAAAGGCCATGCATATAGTAATATCAGCGCTTAGCTTTGAAGTTGGTTACAAAATTAATCAATTTAATAGCCACAAAATATAGATCGAACTGAAAGTATATTGACTTGAGAGAGTTGACTGATTGCAAACCCGTTTTATGGCCTTGCACAGCTTAATAAAACTGAACACAATTGATATTGATATAGATATCAGCAAATGAGAGAGAGAGAGAGAGAGAGAGAAGGCGAGCACCGAGAATAGTGCATGTGATATATGATCTTGGCAGCGATGTGACTTAGTTCAAGTGGCGATTCGAATCTGTGGCTAGTAAAATGCTCATTGTCATAAGCGTAGCTGATCGTTTATCTGGCAATGGTACATGGGAAACGTTTGTTCTTCCACTTGCAGAGATTTCTATCTGCCCACGACGATACGATCGGGGGGCAGTTGACTTATTTGCAGCTGGCTTTTCGGTTACCTGATAGCTGAGAGAACTCAATTCCCAGTTAGCCCGACCGGAAAGCACAATTGTCAATGCCATTCACTTTGCTGGCCTGGCTGGCATGGCTAAGTAAGTAACTATATTACAATGAACGACTAGTAGATACTCAGTCGAGAGTTGCGAAAGGAAAGAGCTGAGAATCAAAATGCAGCTGCAGTTGAGTTGGGTATTATGAGTGAGTGAGAGAGAGAGAGAGATAGAGAGAGAGAGAGAGAGAGAGAGAGAGAGAGGAAGATTAAATGTATTCAGTTACGCTGCTAGCTATAATATATGCAGGGTATATTAACATTTCGTTGTATATATTTGCTTTGCTTTGCTTTGCTTTGGTTTTTTTTTTTCTTTAGCCAAATCGTGAAAGTAACAGAAAAAGACCAACAAATCACAACAACAACAACAAATGCGATTCAATAATAATAAGTAAAATGTGCAAACTTAAGCTAGTTGAAGATCGAAAGAGATCTCGATGCTCGATACTCGATGCGCATTGCGCGATTTGGTCATGATTCGGCAGCCCCGCATCGAATCTTTATTAATATTTCTTTTGCTGTTGCTGTTGCTGCTGCTGTTGTTGTTGTTGCTGCTGGTTTTTGGGGCCAAAAGAAATGCGCGAGGTCAAAAGGAAATCAACTGCTCGATCTGCTCTGCTGGGCAATTGAACCCGGGCTAGATAAGCTGAGAACTTGAGAATCGAACTCTAGCGATTCGAGACAATGCAATTTGCATATTAAGACAATGGCAATGGCAGCGACACATACATATTTCCAGGCTCACGACCACGGCAACAGGCCAATAGACAAAAAAAAAAAAAAAAAAAGATGAAAATAAAAAAAGAAAAACAATGAAAAGTTAATTGTGCTGCACTGAGCGAGCTGAGCTGAGCTGTTTTTTCGGGGAAATTAACACTTGAGCAAAAACTGGGCGCAGAGCTGAGCCCAAATGGCATTAAAAGGAGCTACTCCTGCCAGTAGGTCCTCTGCACTCGGATAATATTTATGGCCAAGTGACAAGGCAGCAGGCGAAGGCGGAGGCGAAGGCGAAGGCGAAACAAAAGCAAATGCCACAAAATATGCGAATGCCAATGTCAATGTGCCAGGCGAGTATGAGTGTCGAGTATGAGTGTGAGTGTGAGTGCGAGTGTCGAGTATCTTTTGGTTTTTGCGGTTGCCTGTATCTGTATCTGTGTATCTTTTGGCCAGTTCGCTTTATGTGGCTGGCAGACATTTGCAATTTCAGGACAACAACGGCTGCTCCTGGCCTAGCTCTCACTCTCTCTCTCTCTCTCACTCTCTCCCTCTCTCACTCTCTTTCTCTTGCTCTGCCTGGTGTTTATTAAATGCTCGCTGGCCAAACTCTTGACAAAGGCTACGAAAACGAAAACCCTCCCGGGGGGGCGCCGCATCTCGCATAAAAAAAAAAAAAAAAAAAGAACCAACAACGAGGCCTTAACGACTTTTGCCCAGTTTCTCTCTAGTTTTTTTTATGCCGGCTGCCTCTTGGGCCATCTTTCACTGGCTGTTGTTCCTGCTCGTTGTTCTTTTTTTTTTTGTTTTGTAGCTTGTCACATTTATCGCACTTTTATAATTAAAACGAAGAGTGGGCGCAACTAAAGGCTCTGCCAGATAAGCGACTCAGCTGCAAAATATGAAGCAACTGGACAGAGCAGCAGCAGCCAGCTCCTGCTCCCAGCAGCCAGCTCCTGCTCCCAACTGCTGCTCCTGCTCCCAACTGCTGCGCCTATCACTTTGCCTAAATAATGATAACAATAAACAAAAAGGCAGCGCGCATTGTTGTAAACATTTATTTATTTTTACTCTTGTCGCCTATCTTTAGCCACATATATATATATATATATATATATATATATCTGACCACTTTGTCCTCTTCTTTAACTGCTGCCTTTATAAATTACATATTTATGCATCTGGCCACTGCGATTTACTTGGCTAGTTGGCATAATTGTCGTTGGTCGTTGGGCTCGGGGACACGCCAAGATTAACAACTTCCGAAATGAGTTTTTTAATGACAGCAATTATGAGTTTCTTATCGGTGCAGCAGCTGCCCGCCCTCGTGGCTCGGACAATGTTTCAGATTCTGTTCTTCAACTCTGCCAACTTTTTAATGAAGTCATTTTTCTTGGCCGGCTATCAGCGGTAGCAGCGCTTTGTTTGCCCAACACAAATATTGTTACATGCCAGGTGACTTTTTAGACCCAGTACCCCTGTGGGGATGGGGCGGATGGGGCGGATGGGGCGGAGGGGGCGGAGGGGGAGCTACAAGTCACAAGTCGCAAGTCGCAAGTCGCGACTTTCGCCGCTTTGTTTGTCATTTATAATCTCGTGTTGGATTCTCTCAGATTTTTTTTTTATTTTGGGCACTTGGCATTGTTTGTAGAGCTGCCTTTGTTGTCGCTGCTGTTGGGCCTAAATAGTTGGGTGCGATAATCAAACATTTGCCGAGCATTAAGCTGAGCAAGGGGTGGCGGATGGCAGGCACTGGCAAAGCCAAAAGAAAAGCATCTGGAGACACTCTGATGGGGCTGATGGGTACGCTGAGATAAAGTTTTGATGAAAAATCGCAGGCTAAACAAATAGAATAAGTTGAGGCAAAGAAAGCAAGGCAAAATGTTCCCGGAAGTCAAACTGAAACTCTCAATGTGAACTAAAGAACTGAAAAAGCCTCAAGTATTCAATGTGAAAACAGATTTAGTTTTACATATATATATATATATATATATATAGCTATTAGATATCGATGAGCAAAATGGAAAGAGACGGCAGAGTAGAGGAGAGAGCCTTTTAGGCATATATTAGCTGAGCTATCGAAGCATCTGATGGAACTTCTTCATCCATCACTAAGATATTGCTATTCATATATTTCTCTATCATCATCATACTCATTACAGTTGCCTACAGGGTAACTGCTAGTCTTGCATTGCCTTATTACATTACATCTATTGACTTTGTGCATTTCCTTGACGGACTTTCGCTTTGTCAATGGCCTCCGTCAATGGCTCATTAAATGAAATATTTTGGCCTCGCATTTGAGATGCTTCACACCTTTCACCTGCCACTTGAGTTGCAACTAATGAGTTGGCCCATTGAAATATTTGTCGCCTGCACTTCAGGGCCTTAAGGCCCCAAGTTGCCCGTTGCGTTGGTCAATATGCTCGCAGCCGAGTCGAACTTCATTTGTTTACATGCCAATTTCAATTTGTTTTAACTGATAATTTGAGCTCGGCCATCTCTCTCGCACTCTCTGTCCCCCACCGAATGGCGCTAATGAAGCCAATGTCAGCTGCAGTCCCGTTTAGCAGCGGCCAGCATCCATTGGCGCCTTCGATTGTGCAATGTCATTTGAGGGGGCTGCGTGAGCCGCTAGACTACGACTCTTTTGCACTGGCTTCATTAATTCAATATAATTGAGTTTTAATAGGCGTACTGAGCAACGGCAACAGCAACAACAGCAACGGCAACGGCAACGGCTATCCAAGACTCAAGTCCGAAGTCGAAGCTGGCAATCGGCGTCGCAGTCGCAGTCGCAGTCGCTGCTTATGCGGGTGTTGTTGCTGTCGAAGGTCGCGTGGGTGCTTGAACATGTCTTCAGAAGATGCTGTGACTACAGCAACAACAACAACAACAACAACAACAACAAGCAGTCACAATGACTTAATGACTGACCATTGGGAAAGCTCGCCGTTGGGGCTCGGCATCTGTTTGAGCCCTCAGCTCTCAGCTAAGCAGCCCTCGACTCGCGACTCGCGACTCTCAGCTCTCAGCTCGCGACTCTCGACTCGTATCCGCGCTTAACAATCACTTAGCGCATTATTAAAAACGCTTTTTGATTGCGCTTTGGCGTGCTTGGTCTTTGGCTCCAGCCGACCGATTGAAATCGATAGGCGTTTGCTTTAGTCGCCTATGCCCTAACTAAGGCAATAAACACGACTGCAGCAGGCAGCATGTCAAATGGAGAACTAGAAACAGAAATAAGACAACTATGTAGACAGTGCTTATTCTTACTCCTATATTATATATACATATCTATCATATATAATGTCATTGCTGCAGCTCTCAGCTGAGTGCAAAAGCAATTGAATATCTTTAGCTTTGTTTGACTCGATACAATTCTTTTTTCTTATTCCATTCCAATTGACTTTTTGAATAATGCAAGCCTTTCATAATTAATGGCATTGATGATGCTTGCAAATTAAATTAAAAATATTTTAATATCTTAAGCTATTTCGGTGTTATTGCAATTTATTTTGCCATCACTCTTAGTGCGTAATCTTCTCCTTGCAGTTGAAAGCCCTTTTCAGCGCTTACTGATCTCTTATCTATATTATCATCTAGCTATCTATTGATAGCCACACTTTGTCAGGGTATTTCATATGCGTTGTTCATGGTCTTTCTTTCCTTTTTGATTTTAATTGACCATGGCCAAGAAGTCGCACTTGGGAATGTCTCAATCAAAAGATACGGCAAACCCACGGCAAATCAACATAAATATTTGTGACTTGTTGTTGTTGTTGTTGTTGTAGGTTTTAGCTGCTGAGCCGGAAAATATCGAAAAAAAACTTTTTCTATTGTTTTTTTTTCTGCTTGTTGTTGTTGTTTTTGTTGTCTATGCGAGACACGCCCCGTTCGTGTTGTTGTTGTGATAGTTGTTGATAATTTGCATTTGATTATAGATGTTACTCTCGTCGTCGTCTTTGTTGTTGTTGTTGTTGCTGCGAAAATTGTTCCGGCAAAAGGCTTTGATTTCTAATCAGAGCTGTTAGATCTTGTAGCAGCCAGATTAGAGTGCAGAGCACAGCTGGCTCTGGTTGTTGTTGTTGTTGCTGTTGCTGTTGCTGTTGCTGTTTCGTTAGCTGGAGAAGGGTCTGTTATTTGATATTTGATCTGGAGGCAGCACATGTCCAGCTTCGTCAGTGAAGTTGTCAATGTTCTTGCGTGAGGTGTCGCTGCCATGGCTGGGGCAGCTACAACATGCCGCTAATAAGCTCGTTTGCAGCCCAATATTAATAACACCAACAATGGCATCCGGGCCAAAAGCGGCCCGGCTGACAACGAGGCCACAATTTATGTAGCACCCACAAAAAAAAACAGACAAAAATAAAACAACAAAAAAAAAAAAGCAGTTACAGTGAGAGCGCTGGAACGGCATCGGCATCGGCATCGGGATTGGGATTGGGATTGGGTACGACAAAAGGCAACTCAATAAAAATAAAAATAACAAGATGTCATAAAATGAATAGCCAAAGAAATAACAAGTACTATGCGACCTGAAGCTCAAAGCAGCAACAACAACAACAGCAACAACAACAAGAACATGCCGAATAAATAAATAAGTGCATAACCAGAGCCAGCGGCCGGGTGGCTGGGTGGCTGGGCCAGCGGCTGTGGTGCAGCGACTGAGCGGGAATCGTGCCGAGTGAAAAAAAAAAGGATAATTACGTGCTCAAGATTTTTTATGTGCCACAGTCAGGGTGCGAGGCACAGAGAGAAAGAGAAAAATTGTCAAATTAAAGTGAGCCTAACGCCGAAATGGAGTGAGCGTAGCTCGTGACGAGAGTGTGGTTGGGGGTGTGGTTGGGGGTGTGGGTGCTGCTTTTTTGGGCTATAGCGCCCTTGGCAAATAAACAGCAACATAAACAGACAAAACCAACCACCCAAATGTGTTGGCCACATTTCAAAGCAAACGCACAACGAAATGCGGCAAGCCGAATGCGAAATGCGCTAACAGGCAGAGGCTGACCCGGCAAAAATGATGCTATTTGCATTAATTATATACAAATCATTATCTATTGATAAGTTTTATATGTTTCATATATTAAGCAAGACTTGCCATTTAATTATAAATTATTTTTAAAACTTTATATATTAAAAATAAATAAATTAAATAATGCTTGATATATAGCCCAGACTCTGCTGCAAATAGTTGAGATGCCAAAACGTTTGCACTTGGAAAATATTGTTTTTTTTTAATAAATGATGTTTATTAATAAGATATTATTTCGTATGATAACCTGCCTAGGACCGCCAAAGCAGCATTCGACAAGTCTCTATAAACTCTATAGAAATCAGAAGAGCTTCATGCATATCGTTGCCTCAGCTGCTTTACAAACTGCATTACAATACTCATAATACCCAATTTGAGCAAGTGTAGATAAGAAGGAAGAAGCAGCAGCAGCGGCACTCGCAAAATATATAATACAAAATTTGTCAAATGAAAATATTTTGAATGCTGTGCGCATCGAGTGGAATGGAATGAAGAGCATGATGAGTATCCACTGGTTAGACATGGCCCCAGACATTGTACTCTCTACAATCAAATACACCTTCCGTTGTCGTTGTCGTTGTTGTCGTTGTTGTTGTTGTTGTTGTTGTTGGGCTTTTGCCTTTTTATACGCTTCGATAAGTTAATCCCATCGTCTTTTAGCGCCTGTCAACTGTCCGAACTCCCAACTCAGCTGAAGATAAACAAAATCGAAAGGAACGCTCAACTTGTCAGCCTCTGGACTAGGCCTGGCCAGTTTTTGCCAAGAATCCTTTTGCGTTTCACCTGCCAAAACAGGTGAGCGCTGTAGTAGGCGGTTCAACCACCCCTGAATGTGCTGCTCTACACAGCAGCAGCAGCAGCAGCAGCAGCAGCAACCACCTCGATTTTGAAATATCTTTTCGAATATTTGGGCAAAATTTAATTAAAGTTAAAATGCCCAAAATAACATTCGATGTTCGTGCAGCAAAGAAAAAAAAGTGAAGAGAAAACAAAAATTATATGAAAACCAAATTAGATTTATGGTATGTGGTCTGGGTCTATGCCTGTGCCTGTGCCTGAGCCTGAGCCTGAGCCTGAGCCTGACGAGCAAACAGTTTTAGGCTAAAATAGTAAAAACTGTTTGCGTTATTGCAAAATTTTCAAGCTATTTGGCCAATTCGGAAACACAAAAGGCTGTGTTCAGTTCAGTGGAAGTTCTTGGTGATGCTCAAACGAGGGCTAACGATGATTGAAAAACTGTAGTGAGAGAGAGAGAGAGAGAGAGAGAGAGAGGGAGAGAGAGAGAGAGAGAGTGATGGAGTTAGGTAGAGGTAGAAGGAGAGAGGGAGAGAGAAAATGAACAGGACATGGAAAAGACGAATAGGGGATAGTGAGAGAGAGAGAATACGAGAGGGAAGAAGATAGAGAGAAAAGAAGTCATATATGCAGGGAGAGAGAGAGAGAGAGAGGGAGATGAGATAAGATAAGAAAGATAACAAAGAGAAGAAAAAACGCAATAGAGAGAGACGGCAAGAGATGTATTTATTTATGTATTCATATAAATAAACAGAGAGATAGAGAGAGAAAGAAAACGATAAATAAATGTGAATTGATAGATAGAGAGAAACAGAATGAGACAGAGAAAGAGCGGCAGAGGGACAATGGGAGACAGAAAGAGCCATAGAAAAGGAGAGAGAGAGAGAGAGAGGGAAAGAGGAAAAAAAGGAAGGAGTTAGAGAGATAGTGACAAAAAGAAAGGGAAAGAAAGAGAAGACATATATAGAAGGATAGAGAGAGAGAGAGAGAGAGAGAGAGAGAGGGAAAGAAGAAAAAGGAGGCAGGAGAGGGAAAGGAAGAAAAGACATATATAGAAGGATAGAGAGAGAGACCGAGAGAGAGAGACCGAGAGAGAGAGAGAGAGAGAGAGGGGAAGATATACATATATAGATATATTCAATCATAGGAAAATTGAGAGACAGAGAGAGAAAGAAAACGATAAAGAAACTTTGATTGTTATACTGATATATATAGACAGATCAAGAGCGAGAGAGAGAAAAGTTAAGACGAGTTCAATTATAAAAACTCCCATAATATCTACACTATGCTACAACGAACTAACTATATTCTGAGCACTTGCTAGCCTTGATAAAAGCAATTGCAAAGAGAAATAATTTCTGCTTCGACTAAACAGATTGATTGATTGAAGTCAACTAAAACTACTTACAGATATCTAAGCGACTCAGATGAGTCTTATTAGTTATCTAGCTTGTTTTCTCTACTTGCTTGGTTACTGAGCCCTGTTGGCCAGTGTTGACATCCACGCAGCTGTCAAGCCGAGGCTGAGGCAACGAGCGCAACTTGTTTTGGCGATAACTTGTTATCGACATGGTTATCGATATCAGGGCCAACTGCACTATTGTCTGATCTTTATCTTTATTTCTCACTTGCTCCATTTGCATGGCTTTTAACGTTTCGCTTGGTATTTGTTTTTGTTTTGTCTTTTTTTTGTGGCCAAGCTGAATTAAGTTTTATTTATTTTTATTACGTTTTTTTTCCAGTTGTTTTCTCTCTTTTGTCTATGTCGCCTGAGGGGGGGCGTGGCCCCTGGCATGTTGCAATTTGGATTGACTAATGAGCTTTTTATTTGACAGCACAACAGCTATATTTGCCCATGTGTGTGCAAAGGTAGTTTCTGGCCGCCTCCTTTCATGGCTAACCCCATTTCCCCAAGCGATGTTCCATTCCCAACTCGACACAAATTGTGTGTTAAAGTCTTGTGATTAAACAACTTTGGCACCTGCTTGGCCCGCTGCACTTTGATTGCACTTCACACCTACGCCAAAGCCAACGTCGACATAGACAGCTACGCTGCTTGCCATATGGCGCTCCACCTTGTGGGCCACTTGCGCAACTTGTTCGCATCTATGCCTCAGTTTTTGTTTTTTTCTGCTTCTGCTTCTCTCTTTTTAGTTTCGTATAAATTTGCCCGTTGACAGGCCGGAAGGGAGGAAGCGTGGGGCGGCTGCAGCAGCGGCCCCAAGACGTTCATGATTTAGTGCCTGGCAAATAATGTTCTGCTTCGAGGCGATAATCAGGCGAAAGAAAGTGCCAGCCAGCCAGCCAGACAGACAGATAGACAGACAGAGTCTAGTGTTGAGTTGTAAAACTCTTGGCCCCAACTCATCAAACAGCTGGCCCGATCTCTGTGCCCCAACAGCATGTGGGCTTCAGATTTGTTGGAAATTCTTGATTAATTAGTTGGCTCGCATATTTAAATGATGGCAAATTGAGTGGCAATACGAATGATGTGCTGCATGTCAAAGATAAATATATCTATAATTATGAGACTCCAAAATCTAGCCTTAATTATATATGTATGTAGTTAGTTGAGCTGTGATCAGGTTTTAGCTTTTGCATAATTATTGTTTAGCTCTGAGCGAAATGTTTTTTGTTTTTTTTTTTTTTTCACATCAATTGGCAAAACTTTGAGCATTGTATTTAAAGTTGCAGACAAGAGTTTTTCCATATCAGCAGGTGGTGGGTGGGGTAGGCGTTTGGCTGGGGCATGTTGCATGTTCAAATGCTGCTGCTATCTAGTCGTTGTTGGCTCTGCTGGGCAGCCGACGCCTTGAAAGCTGCCAGCATAAGTCAACACCATGTGTTGTGGCTGCTGCTGCTGTTGCTGCTGTTGCTGCTGTTGCTGCTGTTGTTGTTGCATGCATAAATCTGTTGCATGTTGTAAATGTTAAATGCGCAACGGCAGCGACGCTGCTTTTCATCTGAGCTGCATCTTTGGCGCATTTGCGCTTCAATGCGATTTATTTGCCCGTTGTTTGTAATGCCATTTATTGGTGTTGCTGTTGTGGCTGCTGCTGCTGCTGTGGCTGCTGCTGCTGCTGCTTGTTGCTATTGCCTGTTGTTAAATGCTTATTTACATTACGTTTAGCGGCACTTGACGGGCGGCTCCTGCGGCTGCAACAACAGAGCTTCAGCTGCAACTGCCACTCGGCGGCAGCAACAGCAACTCCATTTCCAAGTGGCAGCTTCGCATGTTGCCCCCACGTTTGGGGCGGCGGCAACTTACCAGCAAAGGTAAAAACAAAACGAGAAAATAAATAATAAGTGAAGAGCAGCGCAAGAGAGAGAGGGAGAGGCAGAGAGAGACATTGCTGCTGCACAAATTTTGATTTATGTTGGCGCTGTGGCAGCTAGTTTCTGGCTCTCTTCCCCCTTTTTTTTTCGATTTTTATACCATACATATCATTAGGTAAGCTGCAAGCGAGGGCAGCCCAAAAAGAATCTAAATAAGTAATTGAAATCAAGTCTTTAATCTAAATCGTATCAAATTTATGATAATCTTCTATGACTATATCTCTCTAATCTTTCTCTCTCTTTCTGTATGTTTGTCTTATAGACAAACCATTTTATGAACTATTTTAATAAAGTTTCAAGGGCTCTGCTTCATTTTTGCCAACTTTCAAAGCTATTAAACTGCATTTTACCCAACAAAAAAAAAAAAAAAAAAAAAAATAATAATAAAAATAATAAAAATAAAACAAAAGCGCTGCCAGCAAAAGTTTTGCATTTTGTTTAACTTTGGGCAGAGTTTCCTTTTTTTTAGCCTTTTTTTTTTGCTAGAGTGCAAAACTCTTTGAATAGCAAGTGTAAACCATTTATTATTATTACACTTATTATTTATATAGTAATTAATATTTCTATTATTTACTTCGAGTTGAGCGTACTCGATCAGCGCCTAAGCTACCAAAAAGGGTCTGGCAATGGGAAAGTCACAAATCATTTTTCATTCGATTTTGTATTTAACTTGCTCAGGCGGGAGAAAAAAAATCAGCTAATACTGTTTGTTAGCAAAGCATACCAAGTAGAAATAGTTCGATTGAGCAAGCTCCAAGCTTGGATAATTAGGCTATTGGAATAGCTTTAATGTACTTTTGATCGACGACATTGTAAATAAGCAATAAATAGTCCTAACAGTCTATTTATCTGAAGTCGTTTTATTCAATTTTCATCTCAACGTGAATAGTATTCTTTAATTCTTAAAAGGCTAAAAGCCTCATCGACTCGAACAGAAAGTTTTAGTTTTATATATTATTAAAAATACATTTATATACAAAAAAATATATAAAAATTAAAAATATATAAGTTTGGTTATCATATTTTTGCTTGCTGCTGCTCTGCTGCTGCAATTCTCAATCAGCAACTCTTCGAGCGACCCACGTTAAACGCTTCACACAGATCTGCAGCAGTGCTGCCTGTGTTATAGGCATGATATACCATCTTCAGTCGACGGTAGCCCAAGCAGTTGCTGTCTATTGTTGTTTCGTGTTATTGTTGCTGTTGCTGCTGTTGTTGTCGTTGTTGTTGTTGTTGTTGTTGCGCATGAGCAGCTTTGGACTCGCGAAGAGATGCTGCAGCAGCAGCAGCAGCCAAATGTTACTTCGCTTCCTCTTAAACCCATTGGCATTGGCAGTTACGATTTAACATTTCGCATATTGACAGAGCAGGAGGCGGCTGGGCGAGTTAAGAACTTGGAATTTTGAATTCAACAGAATTGCAACGGCGGCAACGGCGCAAGTGCAGCAGCTGTGCAACAAATACAAAGAAACCTTGATGCTCTGATGCATGGGGGAGCTGCATGCAGTTGGCGTATGCTTAAACACAGATGCCGTTCTTGCTATTTTTATATACAAATTTATTAGTAAAACTGCAAAGATGGGCATCATCATATCGTAGATTCCAAGACTTGACTTGAGACATCAACTCGCCCAGTCTGCCTCCCACACTGCCATCAGGCAGACTGAGAGAGTGGGGGAGTGGGAGAGTGGGAGAGTGGGAGAGGGTGAGCGGTTGGGTGACCCCCGTCTTCACCTGCCATTTCGATAGACATCTTCAGCTCTGGTTGCTTGGAGCCGATGTTGACATTTGGGCAGCTGTTGGCTGACAGTTAATGAATTATTTAGCCAGCTTGCAGCGCCATGAGCTATGCAACAATCTTTTATGCCGTTTCTGCAACAAGATGTTTGCCAGAAGGAGCAGCAGCAGCCACTGGACTCTGATCCAATTAACTGCTTATACAAAACACAAATGGCCAGACATATAGACAGCAAGAGAGTGAGATCGAGAGACACACAGACTGAGAGTGAGAGTGAGGGAGAGTGAGAGAGAGCTGGTCAGACATGGACAGCAGCCCATAGACATATTGTCCGGGCCCAAGTAATAACAGTAAAAATCAACGCAAGCCATTCGTCCGGTTGTCGCAACGTTTTGATGTCCTTACGGCTGCCCAGTGGGCTACACTTCAGCACACACACACACACACACACACACACACGCACAGACAGAGCTGCCTAAATGCCCCACTGCGTCCCGCAGACGCCTGCGCTTGGCTACCTTTACACATGATTTCCATGCTCTCACTCAAGGCTAATACAACTTTGACATGTTCTTTGGAACTAGTTATGTGACAGATGTTGTTTTTATTTATTTTATTTTTTTTTTTCAGTGAGTAATTTGTTTGGTTTCCATTGGATTAGTTGCGTGGACTTTGTTACATTTGCAGCTGAGCTATTAGCTTTGGTAGTTTGCTTTGTTTGCTCTGTGCCGAATTTGATGAAGCAAAAGTTGATCTATTTTTATTCCTAGTTTCCATTTTATGCTCTTTTTCAAGTAGATCAGAGCTTTAATATGTTCTTGAACTAGTTACGTTGAAGATGTGAACTTGCAGCAGTTTGCTTTTGAACTAATTCAATGAACTTTGTTTTGCTTTGACCAAGTCGGAACTAGCTAAATGAACTTAGCTTTATCTATAAGCATTTGTTTATATAGACTAACTGAATATATTTAATGTTACTTTCCATTTCATGCTATCACTCAGCAGTAGCACAGCTTTGATATGTTCTTTGGAACTAGTTGCACAGATCAGTTCAGTTTGCTGAAGCAGTTCACTACGAGAGCAGCGATTAGGGGCGCTGAGCTATATTCTCTCCCAGAGTTTGCCTAATCTAGTAGCAATATGTCTAAACTCTGTCTCGTGCGATTATAAACTGAATTAGCTCTGTAGCTTGTGTGTTCTCCCCTCGAATCCAGCCTACGACGCATATGATATATGATAGTCAGCCTCAACTGCTCTAACTCAGGCTTAACATAAGTTGGGTTCTTTGGAACTAGTTGCGTTATATACTAAGTTTTCATGCTATGAAGCATAGAAAGCTATTTAGACAAATGATATGTCTATTGCCCAATTGAACTAGCTAAGAGCATAGAAGCTTCGTTCTATTTTTGGCCAGGATTTTGCATATGCTCGCCGCTGGTTGACTTTTCAATTTGTAAATGTGTGTGTGTGAGTCTGTGTGTGTGTGTGTGTGTCTGTTTGTTTATATCTATGTGTGCTTTGGCTGCTTTTGGGGTCTAGCTACTCCATATTTCTGGTTGCTGGCTGGCTTTTGCTTTTGACGTGGCCTGATGAGCCTGCAGCTTTAGCTCTCGCTCTCGCTCTCGCTTTAGCTCTGGCTTTGGCTTTGGCTTTAGCTTTGACTCTGGCTCTGGCTTTGGCTTTAGCATTGGGGTTGGCCCGCATGTGTAACGTTATGTGCATAAAAAATAATCATAATCACTTGAAAGCCCCGGCCAGAGCTAAATCCGACATTAGGTGGGGCCTGGGCAAAGGCAAAGGCAAATAAAGGGTTCGGACTTGGCATGTGTGTGTGTGTGTGTGGAAGGGAGAGAGGAGGAGGGGAGGGGAGGGCGACGGCAATGGGGCTGAGCCTTTGGCGCTTTGAGCACTTTGCCTCGACAATAAATAAAACATAAATTGCAACAAAATATAATGCAACGGCCAAGTGATTTTCACTTTTCACTCCCTCTCTCTCGCCCTCTCGTCCTCTCGCCCACTTACTCGGCTCATTCAGCTCGGACGCTGTTTGCACACGTCGCTGGCATTTGTTGACTGTGTGCTAGCTTATTAAAAATATGGCTAAGTGAATTTGCTACCAAAAAGAAGAAGGACAGCAGCAAGGACAACAATAACAAAATAACAGTTGACTGTTTAAAATTCATAAACATAAACAATAAAAAAAAAAAACGCAAACATTAGGCAAACGTGTTAGCACTTGCCATTCAGTCATACAGCGATGTCGACAAGGTGTGTGAGCTCTGTATGTGTGTGTGTGTGTCTCTCTCTGTGTGTGTGCTGGCCAGTAAATCAGAGCGTATGGCTGTGACAGCAGCCTCGTCACAGACAGCGGACGCCATGACGAATGACATCGCCCAGGTCTGTCGAAAGCTGTCAGAGTTTCAGCAATGGACAGTCCCACAGCGCCGACTGTTGGCATTCCCGCCAGGCATCGGCGCTGTTTTTTGTTGCTGCTGCAACTCTTTCGCTTTTCGTTTTTCTTTTTTTTTTTTTTTTTTTTTTTGTGCTCCAGTGAAGTGCGCATTTGACAAGCCCAGTAAACAACAATTAAAATGACAACGGGCCGAGGGAGCCAAAGGATTTTTGCACGTTGCCCCGCCCTACAGACAAGAGAGAGAGAAAAAAAAGAGAAACGAAAATCTAACTGATGAAAACTGACAATGAACGAGCCGGGAGAAGCTGTAGCTGCTGGAGCTCAGCTCTTGGTAACGTATCCGAGCTCGGCACGAAATTATAGCCACAGGACATGCACACACAAAGCATCCAAATCAGCGCCTGCTCCGCAACTGCACACACAATGTGGCAAACGAGGCCAAACAAAGCCCAAAATGTGGGCAAAAAAAAAACAGAGAGGCTAGAAAAAAATCAAGAGAGAAAGGCAGAGAGAGCGAGAGAGAGATGTTGGGGCAACAGTCGAAGTTAACTATTCCGGGCAAATAACTTGAGGACATGACAATGCAATTTCGAGCCAATGCTCGAACCCAATGAAAAATCCATCAACGAATCGCCAATCTCGAACTGTTCCAGCTTCAGCTCCCAGCTGCAGCTTCTCCTGCTCCCCATTCGGCTCTAGCTATGCCGGGACATATGCGCCACATATTGATATGTCATGCGAGCCAAGCTGATGGCTCTCTTATGAATGCGTGAATCACTGCAAAACTTTGCTGCACACTCTGCCTATGAGTCTGTCCTGCCTCTCCCCACCTCTCTCACTCACTCACTCTCTCTCTCTCTCACTCTCTCTCTCTCTCTGGGCAGTGTAGACTGAAAGCGAATTATCTTGTGAGATTTAGTTTTTAGTTTGCAAAAATATGATTTTGCTGTACTAGTCGATACCCTATATGCAGCACGCTCCCTCTCTCTCTCTCACTCTCTCTCTCCCTCTCTCTAATCTCCTCTCCCCCTTTCTCTGTGTGTATTTATAAATACAAATATTATTAATGACATTTAAAGAGTGCTAAATATATACGAGTCAGAGTCAGCGCATGTGAATTGGGAATGGTTGACTAAAAAATACCCTGTATATTATTTACTTTTATCAATTTATTTAGTATATAATATATATAGATTCATTTATAAAAACTAATATATATAAGTTAAGCCATAGCAAGATCAATGCGGCTGAATATTAATATTTGACGGACTAGCACATACCCTGTATTTTTATATATATACTTAGATGATATGTGCTAAATTATTTGCTTATAAGAACTGATATGGATATAAGAAAATATATAATAATATAGAAGAATATTAGTGTATGATAGACTATCACATACCCTGCACATTGTTTAATTATTTATATTTATGAATATATATATATATATTATAATATGAATTTAATATATTATAATAATACAAATACAAATATATAAATAGACTAGCATATAGCCTATATATTTACTATATTTCATATACTAGAGAAATGCTCAACGATTATCATATTGAATTTCTGGAAATGCATTTTATAGCTAAATTAATATTAAATAAAAACATCAAATGACTGTAAAATACTTTCACTGTAACTGTAAATGCTTCACATACTTGAAACTTGGCCATGACATCTGTGTATGAATCTGAATGAATATGAACCATGAATCAATGCAAACAATCAAAACATATGCATAAGCAAATCGCTTAATTGCTAATGATTTATAAACACGAGTCGTTCATACCCCATGCCCGCATGGCCATTCAAGGGGTATACAAAGGCGCCGCTGACATAAGAACTTTATGGGCAATTCAGCTTGTAGCTAGCTTTGAATGTGAATCGAGCTAATTAATCGCTGTTAATGAACAGCTAAATAAATCACTTCGCTGCCTTAATTAATTTAATATACATTTAAATATAAACATAGACATAAATATAAATATATATAAATAAATATTTGGACGAGTGACGCGCTTGCAGAGCAACTGCTCAAATTTATGCGATTCAAGAAATATAAAATTATAATAAAAATATATAAATAAAATTATGTATTATAGGAAATTATATTGCATAGCCTTGAAGCTGTTGTCGCTTTTATGATAGCTGACGCATCATTTCACCTATATGCATATATGTATGTATAACTCGATATCTATCTATGCCGATTTATATAGTATTTGTCGTTGCGGCTCATTTGATTGGACAAATTGTTTGGCTAATTTGCCAGGCATTTGGCTGAAAGCCGTTGCCACATTTATCATGACGCGTTTAGCATTAGAGCGCGTCCATCACAGCGACTGACTTGGGCGGACTTGTTTGCCGCAACTATTTCTGTACGCCGGCCACACGGCGTATGAGTAATGTCTTGATTTGCCAACGGCTTAAGATTTAAATTTATTTATTGCCGCATCCCCAACAACCACACAAAATGAAAACAAAAACCAACTCAACTCAACTCAACTCAACTCGACTCGACTGCGGCAGCGATTTAATTTTAGATGCCTTGAATTTGCTTTTATTATAATGCAGCCGATTTCATTGTTGTTGTTGTTGTTGTTGTTGTTGCTTGTTGCTGGTATCAACTATTTCTAAATCTTTGCCAGCTTCTTCTCCAATAGCTATTTCTCTTTATTTCTCTTGTTTTCCCCCATGCTTTTGCTTTTTTTTTTTTTTGCAAATGTTTTTTTGGCGCCTGCCTTAGCCGTTGTGATGTGGGCGCCGGGCAGCTGGGTGGGCGTCTCTCTCTCTCTCCCGCTCTCTCTCTCTCTGTCTCCCTCTTGCTATATGTGCGTGGCATGCCTTGCATTTTAATTATGATAAAGTGCTGTTAATGTGCCATTCATTGGCCATATCAATGAGGCGTGGCAGAGGTAACAAAAAGTTTCAGACTTTTTTTTAGCTACATTTGCTGCATGTCTAAATGCGACACAAAGACTCTAGCTAATGGATTGAATATAGTGCAAAGTCAACAAGTTTTTTTCTTCTATTTTATTTTTCTTTTTTTTCTGCTCTACTCCTGCTGCCATAAAGAAAATTCAATTTGGTCATTGAATACATTTGAATGACAATTGCTGCGCTTTGCTCTTGCTTCAACTGCATTATTTAGTCCATTTAATTTGTATTTTCTTTCAGTTGTTGTCAAATTGTCATTGAGTAACCAAGCAAATTGAATTGTAGCCAAGGCAAATCAAATTATTATATACATATGTATATATTGAAACATGTCAAAAGCTGACAATTTGCCTAGACTAGGCTTGATGAGCTCATATTACTTGACCATAAGCTTGTCTTACTTTTGCAATGTCTGCTTTTAGTTAATATGCAACAAATTTGGCATTATGTTCATAGTACATAGATATTATCACGCACTCTGTCAGTGCACTATGGGCGAAATGCATAGAGATTTGCTTCTTTTTTAGTTTAAATGCAAAAGAAAGACATTTTTTCATTTAGTTATGATATGCACATAAATTTACCCATATATTTGTAGGCAATTCTATATACATATAGTAGCGAGCAAAAATGAACGGATGTTTGCAAACTTTGACTTTGACGACGTATAAAAAAAGAACTATACAAGCAAATCAAGAAATCTTTTTTATTTATTATTTATTTCTTAATAAATAAAACAAAACTTCAAGGAAAACTGAGATAAATTCAAAGAGCTAGAAAGAAAAAACCATAAAAACTCATATACACTCAATTTTGCACGTTTGAAAAAATGAACGAATTAATACATTTTTAATATATTTTATATAAACTTTTATTATGTATATCATCTCTGATCCTTTTTTACTCGATCCTCTTACTCGCTGTCTAAAACTAGATTAAGTTGGCAAAGCTTTTTACATAAATTAAACAAATTGTTTAACAAAAAAAAAAAATAAATAAATAAATAAAAAAATATTACAATTCAATTATGGTATTTACTTGCATTATTTATATATATATCATTCATAATTAAAACTGCAGCAACTTTCTATGAATATTCTTAGTTTTTGTCCGCGAAATTGAGGCATATTGCCCATGGTGCACTGACAACTTTTGTTCGGCTGTCGGATTTACTTGCGTCTAATTGAAATCTATGCGGTCTTGCTGCAAATATCTCTCAGCGCACAAACTAGGCGTTAGCTGTTATTAGTTGTTGTTAACAGCAATTACACGCACACACACACACACACGCACACACATGCTCATTATGTGCCAAAAATGAGGCACATTTGCAGAGATGCGTCGCAAAATTTTTCCAATTTTCTCTGGTTTTTTTCTGCTGCTGCTGCTGTTGTTGTTGTTGTTGTTGGTTGTAATTGCCGGCAGTTGTTGCTGTTGTTGAGGTCACATTGAACGTCAAAGGCAAAAGTTTGGCACAGCGTTAATTTCGTTTGCCCATAAACATGCAACATATGCGTGCAGGCAAAGGGGCGTGTGGCGAGAGTGGCAGTAAGGGTCGGTCGCTATGTCCTGCACTGCATTTGCAACCCTAATAAAGCGCAGCGGTTGCTGCCACACGTGGCCCAGCTCTGATAACAGACAGCCCGACAGCCCGACAGCCTGCGAGCCTTACAGATTGCCTGTCTGCCTGCCTGCCTGCCTGGCTGTTGGGCAATGCCCATGTCCTGCCTCTGGTTTGTCCTGTTTTGCCTGGACTGCGTGCGGCACTGTGATTTATGCACTAAGCAACGGCTCGCCTATGCGCCGCTCGCTCGCGCCCCCCTTGAGCCGTGCAAAAAATGCAATTCTCATCTGATTGTTGCTGCTGCCGCTGCTGCTGCTGCTGTGGCATGTTTGGCATGTGGCATCCACGCGAGATGCGCACGGTACATGCCACTTGCAGCAAGTGCCACAAAAACATTGACACATCGTTTACAAGGCCAGCACAGAGCCAGAGCAGAGCAGAGCACATGCATATATTCATATATTTATATATATTTATATATATATTTATA
The DNA here is from genome assembly GCA_030914345.1 of Drosophila koepferae. Classification (NCBI taxonomy): domain Eukaryota; kingdom Metazoa; phylum Arthropoda; class Insecta; order Diptera; family Drosophilidae; genus Drosophila; species Drosophila koepferae. The sequence goes on along the minus strand of JAUESR010000196.1, from coordinate 9,971,745 downwards.
TATTTGCAAACTTGGAGCCTGAACGGACGCACAGCTGCCCCGCTGCGGATCGTGCCGCTGCAAACAACAACATGACAAAGAAAACACAAAGCAAAACAAATGAAATATGTAATAGAAACGCTACCCCTATGGCAGGCAGGCAACACTGACTGACGCCCCCCTCCCCTCCCCCCCTCACCACTCCGCCTAACCCCTACCCCTTGCGCACGATTCTTTTGAAAATGCTTATCAAATTAATTTCGCTTAAATTCGCGTTTATTGTTTGAGCTGAGCACTGCTCTGGGCAGGGGGTTAATTGCGAGGGTTTAGCTCAGCAGCAAATACAACTAGTTGCCTCTCACTCACACACATACACACTCTCACTCTCTCTCGCACTCTCGCACTCTCTCACTCTGCATTCTTGAGCTGACTTTCCTTAAGCGTTGCTGTATTGATTGCATGTTTGTTGTTTGTTTGTTTGCCGTTGTTGATGCTCTGGCCAAAGGTAAAAGGAGTCGAGTTTCCAGCGAGGGTTGGCCCAACAGTTGCAAATTGATTGAAATACGCTCGCACTGCTCTCCACACGTGCTCGGCTGTTGTTCAATTATTTTAAAGCCAAATCGCCAGAGCAAACACTGAACGCCGCCCGCTCGACGCACTCTGGGGCACTCTGCCACATATCTGCATTATACTATATACTATATACTTGTAACATCAAAATCAAATCATTCACAAAAAGAGCAGCACGTTGCCTCCACTCCAGTGGCCGCTCCTTTTTTTTTTTTTGCAACCCCCGCAACATTTCAAATGCCAGCACCAAAATTTTTAAGTCCAAAACTAAACACACGCGACTCGGAACGTCGTCTGGATTGAAATTGAGTCGTTTAAGCCGTACCCCGCCCTCTTCGAGGCGCTGCACCACCCAAACCACCCACACACCCACACACCCAGCAACCCCAAACAAAATCGCAGTTCATCATTCATAGAGCAGCCCAACCCTCCAAGTACTACGCAGCTACTCCCCCAGCTCTCACTTTGAGCTGCCAACTGAATTTAGCTGAGGTCTCTAATATTTGAGCTGAGTATTGCACTAATTGATGCTTATTTTTAATAATAAAATGAAATTTTATAAAATTTATAAATTTGCTTTACAATGAAATATGCAAAGGTTTTGCTAGGAATTTCATCGCTTCGAGATCGCGATAGCTAGGCAGAGCTACTTCGATGCGATTGATGATGCAGCTAAGGAAAATATATACAAATATATTAGGGTTGTTGAATATTTTTAAAATATCGTATCGATGATATTTTAAGTTTTGAAAAAATATCAAAATGATATTTGATATTCAACTTTAAAAATATCGATATATTGATATTTTGATATATTATCAACAACCCTAAAATATATATAAAAATATATATTTCTATATAATTTAATATATTTTAGTTAATATATTTGATATAATATATTTCAGTCAAATCGGGCAAATCTAAATTCGCATTGGCTGAACAAGTTTCTTGTTGCATTTCGCTTCTAGATTCTGAGATCAATAGCAATGCAGAATTGGCTTGAGATAATCAATCAATAATTTATATATATATATATATATATATATTTATATATTTCCACAGCTGCTGGCCACGCCTTCTGCTGCCTGTTACCCATTTTTCAGCTACATATATAAAGCTAAAATTCCATTTGAAAAGGCTGCCAAAGATTTCTAGACATACTAACAGACAGACAGCTAGATTCCGATCAGGAATATATATTTATATATAATTATTTTGTTCTGCTCTTGAGCACGCCTCCATCTGCCTGTTACACACATTTCAGCCAAATCATGCAACCCTTTAAATCCACTTTTAATGGGCATCAAGCAATCAAATTGATGTTAGCAAAAATCTGTGCAATAAATGTTTCTACTCGTTCTCGATGCTTCATAAAAACATGTATAAAATGCGCATAAAAATCAAAGAGAAATATTATAGTATTGTTGAAAAACATCAATCGCAAATATGTTTAAAAATAAGTCAAATCGCATAAATCACAAGCAGAGGAATTGTTTCGATATAATTGGAACATTTCCAGATTCTGGCAAAAATTAATTTTGTTTTTAACTGAATTATAGAATCAAAAGTCAATTTAAAATTTAGTAAATATTTAAATGTGATTTCATGAAATTTTTAATGAAATCAAATCAAATCTAATTTCAAACTTTAATTTAGTAGAAATTTAAATCTCAACTTGAAATCGAATCAAAAATCAAAATTCCAAATAATATTTTTACTAAGTTTTTAGAATCAAATCTAATTTGAAAAATTCATTTAATTATAAATTTAAATGAATTCATATTAAATTTAAATTCAAATTTAATTTTAGTAAAAATTTAAATGCAATTTTGATATTGAATCAAAATTCAATTTGAAATCAAATTTAGCAAAAATTTAAATAAATTGAAATCAAACTTTAATTTAGTAAAAATTTCAATAAAATTTGTATATCCAACAAATGCAAATTGAAATCAAATTTTGATATAGAATCAAATTGCAATTGAAACTGCATTTAGTAAAAAGTTGCATCGATTTTTTCTCAGTGTACTACTCACTTTTGCATTCATTGGCATCGCGTGCTGTGGCACGTCCCCAGGGCCGATCGAAGTAGAAGGGCTTGCAGCGCTCGCAGTCGCGTCCGTCCGTATTGTGACGGCATTCGCAGCTCAGTTGGCCAGTGGCATCCGGCGAGCACTTGGAGGCGTGGCCATTGCACTTGCAGCGCCCACCCACGGAGAAGTCCGAGACAGCATAGTGAAGTCCCGAGACAGCAATGCCGCCGCCACTGGCATGGGCGCCCGTTGGCGCCTCAATATTATTCCCGGCCAGCTGAACGCTGTATTTGCCGGTGCGCAGATCGGCGGGCGCATCGATGTTGAGCAACGCCTGAGGATCGGGCTGCTGCAGGCGATAGAAGACGATGCGTATATCGGTGGCCGTCACCCAGTCCTGCAGCACGGATGACGAGTCCAGATCCCGAGCCGAGGGTCGTCCCTCCAGCGTGCTGAAGGCGATGCGCGAGGCCATGCCGCCATCGGGGCCATGTCGATGGGCGTCGCTGCAGCGTGCCTCCTGCTCGTTGTGCTTGGTGACGGTGGTGCGCGCGGGCCGGCCAAAGAGGCGGCGGCACTGCGAGCTGTAGTACTGGAACGGCTGCCAGCTGCGGCCGTAGTCGGAGCTCTTGAAGATGACCAGCGAGTCGGGGCGCGGAGCACGGGGACAGAACTGAAGGTTGACATAGGTTAGCTCGTATTTCTTGCCCAGGGACAGTGTTAAGGTGACATTGTCGCCCCAGTGGCTGATGCCGCCTCCGGCATAGCTGGCACCCGGCGCTATCGGAGCCGATCGCCAGCAGGTCACATTATTGGAGTTGTTCAGGTCGGTGAGGGCGCGTGGCGGAAAGCTGTTCGCCTCGCAGCTGTGGCATTGCAGCTGGCCAGGATCGGAGCCAGTCAGTCGGCCGCTCTGATCCTGGAACTCGCAGTAACGCTGCGGCTGCTGGGCGCCACAGGTGCTGCTGGCCACGACGGGCGCATCGTAGGCGGCGTTCACAAAGTCCGGTATGCAGGCGCGTGCCTTCTCGTAGTCATAGCAGGGATCCTCGGCCCGGGGCATGGACAGCATTTTGAGGAACGCATCGTTGGGCTTGGCCAGCGCTGAAATCGCGCCCAGGCTCAAGAGAAACAGCGGCCAGCGTTGCATGGCGCGATTCACAATGGACACACACACAAAGCACACGAAAAAAATGTATATCTCTCACTAATAATTGTTAATTTTTGCAATTGTTGTTAAATGCACAAACACAAACAAAAAAATACACACACTCAATTTGGTTCGTTTACACTTTTGCCAGGCGGCGTCCTGAGCAGCGCGCGCAAGCGTTTTTTGGGTGCGTGGGCTAAGAGCGTTTTAAATCGCGCGGGAGTCGCGTAGGCTGTGTAGTGGCGGGTAATCGTTGTCGTTGCTTGTCGTCGTCGGTCGGTCTTCGGATAACGTCAAGTCGACCTGCCAGTTCACAGACGACTGTGTAATCGTTGGGCACGAAGCGCGCGCACCAGCCCACGAAGTCAGCGGCTGTTTGCCCTGTGCGACTGTGTGTGTGCGTGTGTGTGTGTGTATGTCTGTGACTGTGGCTGTGTGCGTCTGCAGCATTTGATCGCGTCTGCATTATTTGTATGTTTGGCAACATATGTTGCCAGCCATAACAGAGCGCAGAGCAGCATCTCAGCATCCACTTTGTTGCTGGCTGTGTGTGCTAACTCACCACGGCATGCTCTCGCTCTCACTCACTCTCTCTCTCTCCGTCTGTAACTCGGTTGTTGGTATGTATGCTCACGCTCTCAGTTTGGCTTGCGCAGTCAATGTAGCTTGGCAACATTATTGGCATGCAGGTGGTTGTTGTTGTTGTTCTGAGTGTCGCTGCTGCTGGCAACATTTGTTGCTGCCGCACTTTGCATGGCTCTGCAATAATTTTATTGCCCATTTGGCGACACATTTTGTGGCAGGCTGCTGCTGCTGTCGTTGCTGTTGTTGTTTATTTGTTTTGTTTGCTTGCTTGCTTGCTTTCATTGTTTGTTGTTTTTGCTGCCATCAAAATCGCACTCAGACCAAGAGACGACCGCATTGCATATCAAAACAACGCCAAACGCGACTGCCTGTCGCGCGGGGCAAGCGGGGCACGCGGGTAGGCGTCGCTTATGTCTTGGTGTTTGCCTCCCGATTGCTATCGATAATGAAGTCGCCAAACGGCTGCGGTCTAAGTTATTAACTTGTCGTTAATGAAAATCATCAATTTTGAACTAAAACGTGAGACGGCCCAAAGGGTGGCAATGGCTGGGGCAGGGGCAGGGCGAGGGCAGGGTCAGCCACAGAGAGCATGGGGAGCAGAGAGCAAGGGGCATTCAAAGACAGAAAATTATGTGATGCGCGCTTGGGATGGCTTCATTAATACTGCGGTTACTCCTCTGCCCTTCCTCTGCTGCTCCTCTGCTGCTGCTGCTGCATTGGCTGCGTTGCTCTGATAAGCGTTTTATTTTCAGCTTAAAGCCTATTTCCACTCGCCTTCTAAACCTTTGTTTACTTTTGTTTTGTAATTAGCTGGAAATGCATTTCGCCTGCAGTTGGCCGTATCTTTGGCGTAGGCGTGGCGCGTGGGCGTGGCATTGACCGTCGCAATCGCATCGAGCGCTAATTGAACAAATTCTCACGTTATTATGCAATACACAGCTACAGACAGACTGACAGACAGACAGCAGCAACAACAACAACTGCTAACAAACATAGCTAAATATTCAGCCCAATTAAAATTGCTCTCAAATATATATATATATTATTCAAATATTATCGTACATTTCGCACTCCAACTAATGAGTTGCCATTCACATTTAATTCGAGTTTAATTGTAAATAAAACGGTCGAAACAATTGACAATGAAACCCAATATTGAAATGAGCAGCTAACAGAGTCTATTGACCAAATTTATGAGCCGAATTCGTGCAACTAGTTGAAATATATGAGAAGCTAAATGAGCAAAGTGCAATTTGTGTGTATTTAATATTGAAATATATTTTGATTTGTATTTTATAAAATATATTTATAATATATATCATTTGTCATTTGAGGAAAACTCACTAAAATTAGCAGAAAAATTGTTTCATGAAATATACAAATTTTATTAATAAAAAAATAAATAATATTAATAATAATACATTTATTTCTCATTAATCACTCTGTGAGTGATATTGATATGGAATATATTTATATATTGCGATTCGTTTGAAGGTTTTTTTTTATGTATGAACTCAAAGTGAATTTACTTTTGATTTTGCAATCTGAATTACTTTTGCATTCGCTGTACTTGAAAAGAAATAAATAAATATTAGTGTGCTAATTTTAATGTCGGCAATTTCGCGTGCCCAGACCAATTCAGTTCTGCGTCTATATATTTATACAGGGTGTCCCAAAAAACACGCAAAAAGTCATTTTGATAGAAAACCAAACCCATTTAATTAAAAAGTGTAAATATTTTATTGATTTATATAGTATAGGATGACGTATGCAGATAATAACAGTTCAAATTGTAATATATGTATGCGTAATTTTCCGTTATGCTGCTCAGATTACACGATTTAAGTCAGTTGGATTATTTTCATTGGGGTTTTCCGAAATTGAAGTTTTATTTCAACAAATTTCAAATTGAAGTTTTTTATTCCAACAAGGCTTCAAAGAGTGTATCAATGAAGTTCAGTCACATTTTTGCAAAGCAATCATGGAAAGCTTCAACAAAAGAATGCTTATATATCAGCAAAGTCATGAAGGCCCCTTATCCGATGTGCTATTTCATAGATAATCCTATACTGTACACTATATAATTCACGGAAAAGTTTATACTTTTTAACAAAAAACCTGTGTTTTCTCCTACTATTTAAGTGGCTTTTGGAGCACCCTGTACATATATTATCTCTTTACAGTTACATTTTATAAGATGTACATATTCATATATAGCAAATGTAAAGATTGAGCATTTACCAATTTCAGAAATTAGAATAAAATTAATAATAATCTACATCTATAGAAATCCAATTCGCATAGATGTTCCGAAATTACCTAATTAATTAATTAATTAATCAATATGGCTTTAATATAATTTACTTTACAAAGTTTTGTTTCTTTATAGTAAGAAAATGAAAAACGAATTTAAAATGGCAAGCAAATTTGTTCTGTTTCTGATATACTCGAAAAAATAGCTAAAATCTAAAGCCAGTTTTAGCTTTTAAATAGAAATCTAGGTATTCAAATGGCTTAATCGATATAGCTGATTAAACTGTTCAATAATAGTATGGAGACTGCCAAGGGGCTAAAGAAGCCATTTCCATTTCTACTGTACACATGCACATACTTTTGCCCAATACTGTTGCAGCTCTCATTCTAGCCATTCCTATGCAAACTATCGACTACCTTGCTGCACTATATCAATAAATATCGATTGTATGCACTGATAGCAATTAGCTCTCTGGCCCTTTGGTCAATTATTTGAAATGAAAGCCACTCATTAGAGAAGCTCATTATTTGAGCTATTGCCTCAAGGAGGCTAGATAATTGCTAACAGTTGCATAGGACCCCCACACACACACACACACACACACACACACACATATACAAACTCATACTGGGAGTTTCTGTGCTCAGAAGAGCTCATTTCCGCTTCCTTTGTTGTTGTGGGTCGACTTCCACAATGGAGCTCAGCTGAGACTGAAGCTGGATCCATATCGCTGTGTGGGGCTCATGTGCTATTAGAACTTTTGCTTTATTACCTTGGCGCCACAGGGTGTGTGTGTGTGTGTGTGTGTGTGTGTGTGTGTGCGAGTGGAAGGCAGCTGCTCGAAACTTTGATGCTTAATGAAAATTGCATTGTGTGTAGTTGTGTGGATTTTGGATTCTGATTTCGAGTGTCGTCCACAAAGGCCGCTCTTTGTGCTGAGCGGTGGGGCCAAGGGCAAAGTCCAAGCGGCTCTCTGTTTGCATTGTTGCTGATGTTGCTGCTATTGCTGTTGTTCTTGTTCTTCTCGTTGTTCTTGTTGTTGTTTGTTTGTCTTGTTTTGTTTTGTTTGTCTCGTGGCCGGCCGGCGGCAAGATTTTTAGATTATGACGCTTTTGCCAACATTCCCCAACGACGAGAGCCAAGCATTTAGTCAAACGCAGCTCAACTTGTCTCGCCGCCACTTTGTTTATTGTGTGCTCTCACTGCCTCTCTCTCTCCCCTCTGTCTGTTTGTCTCTTTCGCTCTGTCACTCTTTCAGTTTATTGGCGACATCAATAAAATGCGACATTGAACCATGTGAACCAGCGCCGGCCCCCAGCTCCCCACCCCTTTTTGGTGGGCAGCTTGTGCATTCACACGTATGTAGCCCACCTGACCACCCATCCCACCAGGTGCCCTTCCGCCCTCCCGCACTCTTCCACTATGGGAACGGGTCAGTTTTTGGTCAATGTTTATCTCAACATTTTGTTTGTCTTTTCGCAAAAGTGTTTGGTTGTTGCTGTTGCCTCGGTTTTGTTGCATTTGTATCTCGATTTTATTGCCAAAGCTGCGAACATGTGAAAGGCATTTGCCGCCCAAAAGATGACAGAGAGAGAGAGAGAGAGAGACAGAGAGAGAGAGAGAGATGGAGGATTGAGGGCAGCACTGAGTGCCCCACCCGCGCCGCAGGCATGGCGGGCGGCAGTGCAGCTAAACGCACAGATAGATGACTAGATTCCTATCAGCGTCAATAAATAAAGTTTTTAAATGGAACAAGAAAATAAATATATGTCTCCGAGTGTCTCCTTGTTGTCACAGTGCACATCCAGGCAGACATGGAGACAGAGCAGCAGAGGGCAGCCAGCCAGCGCGTCTATGCCGCCATGCACAGTGGAACAAAACTAGGCCAAAACATAATCAAATAATATAATATAATAATAATAATAATAAACAAATTAAAAAAATTAATCGAAAATATTGAGATTTATATCTGCCATAGTCTCGAATATATAATCTGCATATAAATATATATAAAATCGATAAATGACAATTATTTGATATCGAATGGAGTAATGTATCGATAAATTGGAATATTTTTATTAAAATTATTGTAAGTATGTCTATATATGAGAATATATATATATAGTGATTAATCGATTAATCGATTATTAATCGATCTATTAGTGTAGAAAGTATAGCATAGTATATTATATTATTCTATTTCCATATATATTTCGATTATTTGTTATCGAATGCACGATAGTAGGCGATAAACATTTTGACATTTTGATAATTTTTATACTATATATTACTATAATTTAAGTAATCAATAACAATTGACTATCGAGCATCGATACTTATCGATTATACCACAGTGCAATTGCAGCGCAGAGTCACATTTTCTCTCCTTTTGCCAGCTTCTTTTCATATTGAAAAAGTTTTTCAAGTGTCTATCGCACTGTCTGCCGCTGCCTGCTCGTACCGCTTGCCATGACGCTGCAGACTCCTGCTCTGCGAGCTGTGGGAGCTCTGCTCCCACGATGCTCTCTGTCCATGATGTCTGCTTGGCTGTTAGTTTGTTTGTTGGCTTGTGTGTTTGTTGCTGCAAACGCTTTGTCTCTTGTCTTGTGCAATATGCGTCGTGTCTTGGCTGCCTGCCTCTGGGCCTCGGGCCCAGGCGGCTTACCTATACCACGTTTAGGAGCTGCAATTGCAGTCGCTGCTGCTGCTGCCAGCCCACGTGCATTGAACACACACACACACACAGATATAGATACACGTATGCAGCTACTTACATTGATTTTATAATTAGCCATGTCAGCAGAGAGAGAGAGAGAGAGAGAGAGAGATAGAGAGAGGGCGGGTGGGGTAGGGTAAGTTTTCTTCTACAGGAAGCAAGGATGTTTTGGCAGGGAATTCAAAGTCAACTCGTTGTAATAAAAACAGCCAATTACCTTCAAGACTCATTAAGTACTACAACCATTTTAGCCCGCAGTCAGCACGGGCTGTGGCTCTGGCTCTGGCTCTGGCTCCTGCTGCTGCTGCTGCTGCTGCTGCTGCTGCTGCGGCTGCGGCTACATCTGTGGCATCCAGCTAAGGGGTGTTCGGTCTGCCAAAGGGCTGGCTCTGCTGTTAGCTGACCGTTACAATCGAATTAGGCGCCGCTCGCAACGTTAAATGCAATTAAAACTAGAAGATGTTGATTACATTAGAAGTGCAGGCAGTCACGACCCACTGACGACGGCGCTGCTCGCCTGCCTTACATAGCAGAGAGAGTGTGAAACACAGAGTGGCGGAACAGAGACTGAGAGAGCGAAAATATCATAGAGAATTTGCCATGTTTTTGTGTTGTGTTCGCTCACAAAGTTACAAACTCTTCCTGCTGCTCCTGCTCCTTGCCTTTTTTTTTTGCTGCTTCATAATTTAACCCTTTTTTGCGCAGCTTTTTTTCTTGCGCTAGCTGTATTTTTTTTTTTTTTTTTAGGAAAACCGCCTTAAAATTGTTGCGGTTGACCAGCATTTTTTTTTGGTTTTTGCTTTAGACGGTCATGCATGGGCAAAAAAGAAAAAGTTTGTCAACGTTGTGAGCGGGCGTTGGGCAGGCGGTCTGATTATGTCAGCTAAACAAGGCAGCCATCAGTCACATGTGTGTGTGTGTGTCGTTGGCTGAGCATAAATCCAAAATCCGCACACTAATTTGTGCATGATAAATTATTTATACCAAAATGGAAGTCAACAACAGCAACAGCAGCCAAACAATATCAAGAAAGTTAGCCACAAATGGCTTGAGCTGGGTTCTCTTCTCCAATACGCAGCGAGTATGTACATAAATATATTTATATTTATATATATATGTATATAGGCACTCATCTAATCCGTTGAAATTCCCCCTCAACACGCAGCGTTCATAAAAATGTTAGCCAATTGAGCTACACATTTTGGATTTGGGCCACAAATCGTCGCAGTTCTCAGGTATGCCTCAAGCGGCATGAGAAAAGTTGCCAGAGCGAAAGTTTTATATGCATTATTCATGATAAGTATATTCATTCCATCACTAAAAATCACAACAAAAAATAAAGAAAAATAAAGCAACGTAACAATATTTCTGTACATTTTTCATGTTGCTTGTTTTGACTTGAATGAAACAATACAAAAACAATAAATAAATAATCATAAAAAATAAGCTAAATAAATTTTGTGTACAATAAATAAAAATTACAAAAATAACTATGCTTTATTCAGTTTATAACGATATTTTAATAGCTTTAATCAAAATTAATTAGGTAGACTCTGACTGGATTTTATATTTTATTAATATGAATCTTGTTATATTTTTATAAATTATAAATAAAAATATATATTTTTTTAAATATGAGCAGAAATCATTTTCAAATAAATCCACCTTTTTATTATTTTTATTTTTCATTTTATTTATTTATCAACTAAAAACAAAAAATAAAATATATAAAAACGAATTAGCTTCGTTTCGCTTTTACATTAAAAAATAAACAACACAAAAATATTTAAACATTTTTATTACATAAAAAACATGTTTATTCAATGCTGTCTTATTTAAACAGATTTTTTAAATTTATTTTATTTTATATTTTTTGTTTATTTATTAATTTAAAAAAAAAATTAATTTTACATTTCTTGAATTTATATTTATTTATAGAAAACATCAGAGCATCCTCTTGATATTTCATCTCTCCTCTAATCCAATAAACTTGTTTTTTAATTCGCTAAAATGACTTGAAGTCTCTCAGAAAATTGTAAACGAATATTGAACTAAATGAAGCACTAAAAAATTAATTAATTGTACTTTTCGATATAATAATTCTGGTTTACCTTTAATTATTTCACAATTATTTTCATAATTAATTTTTAGCTCAAGCATTTCAATTTATTCCTCAAGCACAATATGCTCTTACCTTTATGTTTCATTTGCTGCTTTAGAAAAGTTCACTTTGACCAAATCTTAAGCTTAACTGATTTTGTATAGTATTATTGAATGGCAAATGGAAATGTTTCATTAGATTTGCATTAGTTGGCTGGGTTATTATGCTGGCTGTCGCTTTTGTCTGTCTCTGTCCTGGCTGCTGCTTGGCTCTTAAGTGGAAGCCATCAGCTAATTGATTCGAGACTTGCGCACAGTTCCCTATCCACACATTTACGAAATGCATTTAGCTTGTTGCAGTTGCTGTTGCCGGCTTATTGACCAAAATCCTTGGCCATAATCAGCTTCTGTTGCACTTAAAGTCATTTGCCTGCATTTGTGTATCTGCCTGAGAGACAGACAGAGACAGAGCGAGAGAGAGAAAGAGAGAGAGATAGTGTGTGTGTGTGTGGCACTTTGGTGCCCTGCAGCTTCGGCAAACACTTGGCGCCAGCTGCTGCCTTTCATTTGGAGCTCATCAAACGTTGGCCACTTTGCTGCAAGTTGCAAGCATTTGCTGGCTCTTGGCGCTGTCTACTTCATCACCCATCTCTCTCTTTCTCTCAGTCTGTCTCGCTCTCTGTGGCATTTGTGTTGGGCAACACTTCTGCCTGTCTTTCGCCCACTGTGTCCTGCATACGCTCAGGTGTCGAGCATTGTGTTCATCAGGCACTGCTGCTGTTTCAATTAGTGCACAGACGACGCGTCGCCTACAGTCAACTCTGCACCCGCCGCCGCTCCCTCTCCTCACACCTTTGGCCACTCATTAGCAGCGCTTGCAGCTGCGGTCTGCGGTGTTTGTTGCCGTGTTGCCATTTCCATTGCTGCTTTTAGCTTCACCGCAATCTCCTAACTGGCAATTGGTGCACGCTTCGTCGCCTCCCAGTCCCAATTGTCCCCGACTGACGCGCTGTCCCCTCTCGCACTCTCAGCTCTGTTTGGGTTGGCTGCCAGGCTATTGTAAACCTTTTTGCCATTGCTCACCTCTCTCCCTCTCTCTCTCTCTCTCTCTTATTTTGACGACATTTGGTCGGAGCCAGCCGTCAAATGCTTAATTATTTGCAATTTTTCGTAGCATACTTTTGTGCGCCCTGGCATTCAAATTACGTCGCAGTCTAGCTGCAGCCGTCTCGCCTTCCCTCTCGCCCGCTCGTTGCATGCTTTGTGCATTTATAATCATTTTTCATAAATGTCTGACCGTTGGGCAGCGCTCGAAGCACATTTACTGTGACAGCTCTCAAAGGATTAGGACGTGTTTCACATTTCATAAAAGCGCACCCAGGGAGACTCGCCATCATGTTGATTATGATGATAGTCAGCGTCATTATCATCATGTTGACGATGTCCAGCTGTTGGCTTTGTCTCTACTCTAAGCGTTGATTGCTCAGCTCGTTAGACTCGTATTTATGCTCCCGCTCTCTGCGCCTCTCTCTCTCCCTCTCTCTAGCTGTAACTATATCTATATCTCCTTACCCATATACACATCTCTTCTGCTCCTTTCATTTTTTTTTAACTCTATTCACATTTGTTGCTTCCTTTTGTTGTTGTCTTCTCATTTTTATCTGTTGCCTGGATTTTGACTTTTAGCAAAAACTGATTTAAGCCGCTTACCTCAAACAGCAGCAGCAGCAACAGCAGCAATAACAACAAATGCGCCCCACTTTAAGCAACGCTTTGGAATACCTATTGAGCGTAGTTTGGGTAATTGACGTAACCAGAGATTATGTAGAACGGCATCAACGACTCCCTATGCCCAACATCCATTTACTGGAATAATCTGAAAAGTTTCATAAAGCTAAAAAAAAATAAAAATAAAAAATAGAAAATAAAAATATGGTCTATGTTACAAGCTGCTTCATGCGAAAAGCAAATTTATGAAAAACTAATTACAACTCTAGATAGCACTCGAGTGTTATGTATATTTTGGCTTTTCAGGGAATAGCTTGGCACAGACGCTGCGTCTAACAATTGAGCATGAGATAAATATAATAATTTTAAAAGTTTGATATGAAATGAAAATAAGAAAAGATGAGAACATAAATTCATACAGAGAAATAAATTCAATTGTTGGCATTTCACAGCATTTGATTAGAGAGTAAGCCTGCAGAAAGAAGAAACTTTTGGTATAATAATAGTCGAATATTCTGATATGCACTCCATCAAAAGAGAGACAGAGAGAGACAGTAAACCATTTTATTATCTACGCTCTGCTCGTTAGATCAACCGAAAGTCCACCAAAATCATACTCTCTCGTTCTCGCTCAGAGCAACGGCACCTTCGGTTCTTTTCGGTTTTCGTTTCGCTTGAGCGCCTGAGTTGAACTATTCGTGCGACGCTCGTTTAACGAACATCGTTTGTTGTCACCGATTGACGTTCGTATGATGAGCAGCAAGCAAGTGAGCAAATATTTAGATTCACTCACACATGCACACATTTACATTCGCTCACGCTATTGATGTGCTGAGCGAAAGCGGCAGTCTCACACATACACACAAAATACTTTATGATTCATTTGACTCGGCCAAATGTTCGTGTAAGAAGGAGCGCAAACAACAACAAGCAGCTGCGCGAGCCGATCGCGAATGACTTCGTTAAAGCAGCAGTGCAATCGGCTGCTCTCATAGTTTTTTCAGAGTGTGAGTGAGAGACACATATTTGCAGACAGCGTGAAACGGTAAACAGTTATTTGCGAACTATGCTAAAAATTAATGCAAATTGCTAAAATTAAAAATAATAAAATAAATAAAATTAAAAAATAAATAAAATAAATTAATTAAATAAATAAATTAAATAAATTAAAGTAAAGTAAAATAAAATAAAATAAAATAAAATAAATAACATAAATAAACAATTATTTTTGTTTTAATTTATTTGATTATTCTACACTTCATATTTACTCCATAATTTAATTTTTATTATTTTTATTTTTACTATTTAACAATTCTTATTATTATTTAACAAAGCTTTAATTAAGGAGCCAAACACTTTGGTTTCAATATCAAATCAATTCTTATCCGCTTTTCTGTATTTCTGCCATCGATTGACATTGAGTGGAGGAAAAGTTTTTTTTTTTTTTTTTTTTTTTTAACATATCGCGCAATTAAAAGTCTTTTTGGCAACGCACCAGGATGAAGTTGGCACGAGAGTAGACTTGGTTTTTATGCGTGTCTAATGATGCGTCAACGAATTGCCAAAGAATGCGACGCTGAATTTTTGGCCGCATCATCAAATGAGGCGTCATTAAGTAATAAGTCTTTCAGCCGTGTCCGACAAAAAGTTGAGCCAAAAAGCTATTAAAAGTGAACCGAGCAAAAGTGCTTAACATTTTCATTAAGCCAGCAGCAGCGTAGATGAAGATGAAAATGAAAGACGGAAAAGAAGATGGAGATGAAGATGAAGATGAATTTAAGTTTAAAGCATGGCCGACTGAGTGGAAGTGAGCCAAGTGCAGTTGCCAAATGCCAAATGCCAGTTGCCAGCCAGCCAGTCAGTCAATCAGTTAGTTTGTCTAACTGTCTCTCTGAAAGTCTCTCTCCCTCTCTCTCTCTCTGTCTCTTCCTTTCTGTGTGTAGCTGTCTGCCTGTCGCCTACTCAAGACGTGGCACTTCCGTTTCCGCTTCAAGTGCGTCTCCCACCAATCAGTTGTAGCCGACGCAGCGCAAGCCGCACACAGAACAAGAAAAATGAGCATTGCACCAAACTGACAACACTTTTCTTTCTCCAGCTCCTCTTGCTGCTCTTCTTCTTCAACTTTGTCTTCTTTTACTTATTTTTTTCTCTCCCTCCTTTTTTTTTTTTTTTTGATGTTCAAGTGTTTCTTGTGCTTTTGATTTCGCTTTCGTCTTTTGTGTATGCAGCAGCAATAGCATTCGCACAATAGACTCCAGCTCCGCCTCCTGCCCCCAAAACGATGCTCCCCTCCCCTCCCTTGCCATTCCTCTCACTATTCATTCAGCTTTTGGGAGATTTTGTGTTTGCTATTTCCTGGGCCTGGGCGCGAAAAGTGATTTCTATTTATTTATTTATACGTCCATTGTGCAGTTGCAGTTGCAGTTGTCGATGCATTTGGCAACACGACCCAGCCACAATGGGGGCGTGGCCCTGCCGCAGCATTAGATGTGAACGATTTGGCAGCTAAGCACGCGCTAAGCCGTCAACTGGCAATGGGATTAGCTGCTGAATCCCGCTGGCATTTTAGGCTTGCGCCAGTTGGCCAAGTAAGCCATTTGCCAGGGCCAACAAAATATATATTGAGCTTGTGGCTTTGACACATTGAATTGCCATCTATCGATATCGGACTATATTCAAATATATCTATATATTATATATATAATATTTCTTTGATTCAGCTGCTTTTGCCTAGGCTTTTGCTGTTTGCTTATGCAGAACTTAAGCTTAACTCGATTATCTCTAGGCTAACCTGTGCTTAGCACACACACACACACACACACACATACAGCTAGACTTAGACATAGCTTAGCGCAAAACTTCAGCAAGACTTAATGTCAATTTGTTGAGCGCTCAAGTTTCCGTTACTTCATGAGCTCATCTGATTCTTATGGCATTTTGTTTCACACACACACACACACACACACACACACACATGCAGCTGGTATATGTGCGCAAAAGTTTATAATCCTTTACGTAGCTGAGAACTAATTGCAATGTAAATAAATTACAGGCGACATTGGCAGCAGCAGCAGCAGCCAGCCCAGCCAGCCAGCTTTCGTCTTTCGTCTTTCCTCTGCCCTCGAGTCAGCTCCAAACACACAATATTTCACTCAATATTCAAAAGCAGGCTAAATGCAACGCCTGCTCTGCCTCGTCTCTCTCTCTCTCTCTCTCTCTCTCTCTCTCTCTGTCGAAAAACGCATTCAACTCGACTTAACTAACTATTAAGCACTACTTGAAGTTTTACACAGGATATATGCATGTATTTGCACTAGCCTTGTCCTTGCTGTCCTTGCCTGTGTCGCAGCAGCATTCAACTTGCTTTTATACTCTGCAATTAAGTCATTTGCCCTGCCATTCTATCCAAGTCAATAGAAATGTGAGTTGTGGCCAGAATGCTGCTATTTCCGTTGATTACTATAGCTTCATTATCGATTGGACGCATTGTGGAAGTCTTGATTGGGACTTGACATTTGATGCTTTGATCAGTTGATACATTATATTGCAGCTGTAGTCAATATACATCTAGATAGACAGAATGTGTGCTAATTATTTATGCCTTGGCAATATATATTAGAGTAGCTGTAGAAATGTTCGTTTAGCATCAATATTGAGCTGCTTTTCCCACTTATTGCAGCAAGTCAATGTCGATTCGCAAGAATTGTTATTTGAATGTGAATGAATGCTACTCCATATATAATGGCATCGATTTGGCTTTCAGATCAAATCAAAGTTACAGCAATATATGAAGCTGTTTTTATTTTATTGCATTTTCTTTTTATATTGCTTCTATATTTTATATTGCTTTTTAAATTTTATTGAAATTTCAATTTCTATTAAGAACTTTTTATATAGATTTTATATGTTTGTTTCTCTTGCGTTGTTTTCTTTTCATTAAGGCTTCTTTCGCATGCAATACAGTCTGCATCCTCTCTCTCTCTATCTCTCTCTCTCTCTCTCTCTCTCTCTCTCTCTCTCTCTCATTCTTTTAGTTACCGTGAAGAGCCATTAGATTTTAGACTTTTTAGTTACTTATCTAATCTAATCTCTTTAATTTCTTAATTTCTTTTCTTTTATTATTATTATTATTACAAAATTGATTTCATATAAATTTCTTTACTTCTAATCTTGACTTCATTTCCATATTGGCTCGCTTAGTCTCTGTAGAGTATTTCGAATTGTCGCATAGTTATTTTCCTCTATTATTATGTGTGATACCCTGTAGCTGAAAAGAGCATATTGGTTGGGCAATCATCAATGCTTTCTATCTAAGAAACTTTGCTTATTCTGCTAGAGCTATGCCCAGTGCCACGCTATCTCTCTCTCTTCAAATTTTTGTATTATTATTCATATTTTCTTTTGTCTTTTGTTAGTTTTCACATTATTATTTTCATTTAAACAACTTTTTTTACAATAATTATCAATAAAATAAAATATCAAATATTTTAAAAAATATTTTTCTGTTCTCATTCAAGCTCCTGTATCTCTCAGTTGCCTTTCACGTTGTAAATCTTTTTTTTAAATTAAATAAATAAATTAATTTGCCTGCTCAACTTTTCATTAGTAGAGCATTACGCATTTGCTTACATCTGTAGCTGCAGACTCTCATTTGTTTTTACTTGTAGTTTGTCGACGTCGCTTGCAGCTCGTCCTTGCTGCTGGAATTATGACTCTCATTGTGTGTGTGTGTGCGTGTGTGTGTGTGCGACGTTGTCCTTGTCGATTTACATGAGTTGCAATTAGTGTGTGCTCTGACTCAAAGCTCTTGTAGCTTTAGCAACACTCTTGCCCCCACCGTGAGAGAGAGAGGGAGAGGGGGGTAGAGTGGTAGAGCGGGGTGTGTGAAGTTGCGGCATGTTGCCCGCCTTTGCCCATTGTTTGCGGTTTACTTTTGTGTTGCCCAAATGTGCCGGAAAGTGTTGGGCTCATGTGATCCTTGCTCCTCCACCAGCCAAGCGTGTGCATGTGCGTGTGCGTGTGCGTGTGCGTGTGTGTGAACTGGTATGTCGCTCTCCTGCCTATCAACTGCATCCGGCTGGCACATCCGTTGGGCAACAGCTTTCAGCTTTTATGGCTTTTAAATAGTTGCAAGCGGCCGCAGCCCAGCTCCCAGCTTCCAGCTCCCAGCTCCCAGCTCCCACCGAGCTGCTCCACTAGCTGGCCACTTTTGACAGGCTCTTGGCAGGCGCCAAATTTATGACTGTATTAAAGAGTTTTGTCGACTTTTTGCCGCACATTATTTTTGCATAGTTTTTGGCGCCTGAGCTGTTGGCGCCATCCCACGCCGTTGCCCGCAAAGTTATGCGATTTCAGTTCGGTGACAAAAAGAGTAGAGGGAGTGAGAGAGGGAGAGAGGAATAGAGAGTGGCAGTCTATGGGCGCGACAGCTCGCCAGTTATGTGCACGCCTCAAAGTTGCCTTAAAAAGTTGTCCGTCTCTTGGCCAGCTGCAGCAGCAGGAGGAGAAGCAGGAGCAGGAGCAGGAGCAGCAGCAACTGAGAGCTGAGATGAGCTGAGCTAAAAGCCAGCTGCAGGTAATGCAGAGACAGAGACACACACACACACAGGCATATACAAATTGTAAGCACTGTTCATTTGCAATGCTGCTGCTGCTGCTGCTGCTGCTGTTGCTGCTGCTGCTGTTGTCCCCAGCAGCAACACGTTACTCCATTGACGCAGCAGGCGTGAGCCACAGCAGATATCCATATGTCTCTATCTCTCTCTCGCTCTCTCTTTCTCTCTCTCTCTCTCTCGCTCTGTACTGCTGTGACTGCCGTGCAACAATATATTTAAATGTTGCCTTAAGCCACAACTGCTGGCTGGACAGCAGCCAGTTGACCGGGTCGACAGTTTTGGCTGTTTGCCGTGTACGCTTGTTGTATGTTGCATGTAGCTGATTTCCTGTTGCAGGATGTGTTGTAGGATATGAACATTGTGGCCAGAGCGGAAGCGGGCATGGCAAGAGCGAGCGGGAGAGAGTGCCTGAGAGGTCCGGAGACAGCCAACCAAGTGTTGCAAACTGTTTTATGTAACATCGTGTGCGTGTGTTGGATTGCTGCAGCTCATGAGTGCCGCAATGATACTTGAGGCAGGCTGCTACAGAGATATGCTCGCACTTCATTTGTTTCTTGACGAGCGCAGATAATGCACGCGTTTGCAGTTTGCTTTTTACTTTCTTCTGCTCCAACAACAACAACAGCAGCAGCAACAATGACAGCAGCAATTGCTGTGACAGCAACTTTGTTGCACACCATTAAGGACACGTTGCACACACACATAGAGAGAGAGAGAGAGAGAGAGAGAGAGAGAGAGAGAGAGCACCTCGTTGCCATTGTTGGGGTTTAGTCAACTTCAAGTCGTGTATTAGTTATGGCCAGCTCAGTAGCTCTTTGTTGTTGTTGCTGCTGCTGCTGCTGCTGCTGCTGTTGTCGTCTCGAGTTCTTATGTGAAGTGCACTCTTTATGTTAATAGTTGACACTAATTAGGTATGTTTGCACAACAAAGCGCCCCACAACACACACAGCATTAGTAACCCATCGCGTGTGTGTGTGTGTGTGTGTGCTAGCAGGCATGGCGTATACGTATTATGCTAAGTCCAACCCAAACAGCACAAAGACTTTGTCCGTGGCGCCATTTAGGCAGACCAGCAACTAGACGTTGCGACTACAGTGAACACTGGCCATGAATGCACTCAAAGGCAGTAAGCAAGAGCTAAGCGTATATATCATATATATATACTATATATATATATCGTATATCATATATACTACAAATGGACAGAGGAATGGGCAGGATGCAGAAAAGTCGAATAGGCAGACAAAGACGAACATGGCTAGATCTATACAGCTTATCGTCTGGATCAAAAATAGGTTTATTTAATCTATGGGATCTATTCTTTATAATCGTATAAATATATACAATTATATTTTCAATATATACAATTATATATTTTTTTAAATATATACAATTACATTTTCATTTATGGGTTCGGCTTCATATATTTTATATATTCATCAAAATATATATAGAACTGAGATCTGTCCCTTCCATTCTTCGTCTCGTCCGTACGTTCTTTCCTCTGTTCTTCTTTTTGCCAGGCCATTCGACAGTCTTTCTGTTCTTCTATCCGTCTGTCCGTCCGTTCATTCATACATCTGTCTGGCCTTCTGTCTGTCTGTCTTTTCGTCCATCTCTCTATCTGTCCCACACTCCGTCCGTTTGTTCATTGATCGATCTGCTTTTGGGTCTCTAAGTCTCTACGGTCAACCACGATTTCAAGCTCTTTCTCTACTCTTCTTCTTAGTATCTCAGGATATCCTTTAGTTGATCACTCTTCTGAGCATCTCAGTGTATTCTCTAGTCTAGGAATTCTCATTCACCAAACGCTTTTAGCTAGTTAACACTGTTTCATGTTCTATGCCAACCCATTCACAGCCACAACAACAACAACAACAACAACAACAACAATGTTCGCATTGTCGTTGCCACAGCTCCAGTGTTTGTTGCTCCACATAATACGGTGTTAAGCATAGAGCACAACTATTACTTAATCATTTTAACCTGTTTAAGCGGCTTAATGTGCCACGAGTGTCTCTGTGTCTCTCCCTCTCCATCTCCCCCTCTTCCTCTTTCTTTCTCTCTCTCTCACTCTTACTGTCTCTGTGTGTTTGTGTTTGTGTTTGTGCTTTAGCAATTGCAAGGCAGCTCCAGCACAAAGCTGCCTCTCGAGTGCCACACGAGCATCTTAAAAGTCACTCGAAAGTTTAGGCATCCTCCGCACTTCCCTTGGGCGCCCACAGACCCACAAACACCTCGCTTGCCACGTTATTGTTACACAAAGTGTAAAACTAGCCGTGGCTTTGCAACAACAACAACAACAACAACAACAATGATAGTAACAGCTACAGTGGCTCCTTCATTGTCTGGCACAAACACACAGAGTGAGTGAGTGAGAGAGAGAGAGAGAGACAGGGAGCAGCTTCGATGGTTATGCAGATGTTGCTGGCTGTGCTCCGTGCTACATGCCACATGCCCATCTTTGCTGCCGTTGCCTGCATCCGTTACTGTTGCTCTTAATGAAATTTTAATTTGCTGCGGATATGCGCAGTCAGAGCGCCTGCGAACTTGGACAGAAGCTGCGTCAGCAGCAGCACCAGCACCAGCAGACCCTACAACCATAGCGTGTTCCAGACACAACTCCGACAACGTCTTCAACGTCTTCAGCTCCAGCCACAGCTCCACATGCGCCACACAATTACTTAGACTTATGTATGATTTATGTTGATGCCTATGAAGTTGCGCTCCCTCTCTCTCTCTCTCTCTCTCACTCTCTCTCTCTCTATCTGTGTGTTTACGCTGAGGCCTAATTTGTGTGGGAGTTGGGGGGGAGGGGGGCAGCATCTATGAGGTAAATTTTTTGGCAGCGTCATTTTCTTGGCATGCATGCGGCTTTGATCTGCTCGACGTGTGTTGATTGATGGCCAATGCAAAGTTTGATTGAACACTGAAGCAGCCAAAGTGTGGCAACAATTGTTTAGCTCTGTTTAGAGAACTTCTGCAATTGCCACAGCAGCAGCAGCAGCAGCAGCAGCCAAATTGGCTGTAAATCTTCAAGCATTCCAATTCCAAAAAATCAATTTTATGGCCTGCTAATGTGTGTGTGTGTGTGTGTGCTCCATTGATGCAACAAAGATGAAATTATTTCAGTCTCGGCTACAAATCTTTCTGTGCATATAATATGTCATGATTAATGCAATGTAGCAGGCAATGGATCAGCAATTAGACATATTAATTTATAGTTTTTTTTTTAGCTGTGCAGTTAATCTAGCTAAATATAAACTGATTACTGCAGAAGCATTCCAGCTTGACCTTTTCAAATAAACATTGTTGAGAAACTGAGAGCTGAACGAGGGGAATTTTACTATAGTTTACTATAATATATATATATATATATATATATATATTCCTCAATTCAAGTAGTGAATAGCAGACGAAGAGACACACGACGAGAACATCTTATAAAATTCATATACTCTTATATAGGCATTAAAGAATAGATAGAGATTACAGCTTCACTGGCAGCTTCTGAGCTGCTGAATTTTGTGACCAGATTTAACAATGACAATTTTGGCAGATGAATTTGTTTGAAATTCAAATTTCTGCAAAGTAACGGCAAATGGAATACATACCTATATATATATAAACAATTTATAGCAAGTGAATTATCTCAAAAACATAAAATGATAAGGCAAAAATGGCGTTGCTAAGCCAGTTGGCAGACGACGGCTTTTACTGTTACGTCCTGCCAGCCAGGAAGAAGGAACATCAGCAACAGCAACAACAGCAACAACAGCAACAACAGCAACAGCAACAACAGCGACAGTGACACTTGCGGCATGACAGGCTGACATGGATTCTAGATGTGGCATTAGGTTGGCAATGTAGATGAGCAGCTCAGCCTGACGTTGACTGCCAGCGATTTGTATAAAGTTCGCTGCGCCCACAGCCACGCCAAGGGGACGAGGGCGTGCCACGTGAAAGTCCTTGCAACAAAGGTGGAGGCGTGTGCGTTACAAGACAATAATTGTGACGGCGAGCACTTGGCGCAGCGAGCAGCGAGCAGGAGTAGCAGTAGGAGCAGGAGCAGAAGCTGGCTTACTTCCCATTTGAAGTGTTGCAAATAAATGTGATCATATCGCATTGGTCTGGGGTTGGAGCTGGGACGGGGGCTGGCTCTGGGGCTGCTGCTTAAGACGTCCAGTTCAGTTTGGGGCGAAAGCAAATCCAAGTTGTGGCAGTGATTTGTCATTTTGATGCCACTCGTTGTTGTCTAGCGCCCATAAATAACCATCTGCAGCTCAAGATTGGCGTAGCCAGTGCGTAGGTACTATAAGTACTTTCTATATCTACAAACATCCATCTGCATTTCGAATTGCTTGGCTCTCCCGTTGGCTCTCTGTCTGCGTTAATACAATTTGATGGCTCAATCATTAGATCGAAGTGTGGACACACTGACAGGCTGACAATGAAAGGCATTCCGGGCAAGGTGAGGTTATATAGAATGTACTATATATGCATGTGTAAAATATATAAAATCAAAATTATATAGAAGAACATTTATAAATTCCCACTGCATCACTTAAATATCTAAATAAAATTCGGAATTGTTTGCTTTAACGAACATGAAATACGAAAAGATGAATCTTGCTTTACTGCCTAGAAATTTTGTGGCACAGTTAGAATTTTCGATCAGTTAAGACTCAATCCAATAGTTTGATAATGATATATATGAAGAGTTCAGATTATAGCTAATGTAGCAACATTGCATTGAAGAGCATCTGGAGATGTATGACAATTATTCAAGCCAAGATTTTTTCATGAATGACTTGCTACTTATATATAATGGCATTTCTATAGCTTTCAGATAAAATCAAAAAGAATGAAATATCTTTAACTATTTTTATTATTTTATAACAATTTCTTGTTCTATCACTCTTAATAAGCTAATATAATAAGTGACTAAGTGTATTAAATTATATAAAACAATATAAAAAATATATGAAAAATACTTGAAAAA
The DNA here is from genome assembly GCA_030914345.1 of Drosophila koepferae. Taxonomy (NCBI): domain Eukaryota; kingdom Metazoa; phylum Arthropoda; class Insecta; order Diptera; family Drosophilidae; genus Drosophila; species Drosophila koepferae. The sequence goes on along the minus strand of JAUESR010000196.1, from coordinate 9,948,013 downwards.
AAAAAAACTTTAAATATATACAAATAAAAATAAAAAAATAATTAATATATATTTAACAGATAAAAATGCACTCTAGTAGCTAATAAATCAAAAATGCAATTCTAAAATATTTTTAAAATAAAGACTTCATTTAAATTATATTTAATACTGTAACTCTATGAGCTAGCAGCAAACAAATAAAAATTAAATAAGAAAATGTATTTTATTAAAAAAAAAAATATTCTAATAAATTACTTTATTATATATTATATACAAATAAAAATTCACGCTAGCAGCTAAAAATATTTTTCTTAAAAAAAAAAACTTCATCTAAAATATATTAAATATTAAAACTCATTCGATGACCTAGCAGCAAGCAAATAAAAATAAATTAAATGAGCTAATATAATAAATGACTTTAAATATATTATATAAATATAAAATATATAAAATATATTTTATATATATAAAAAATACTTTAAAAAAAACTACATTTAAAATATATTTATTAAAGTTCACTTTATGAGCTAGCAGCCAACAGTTGAACAATTTAATTTAATTTAAAATAAAAATAAAAAAAGACTTTAAATATATTATTTCGTATATATAATAAGTTCCTGCTGCTTTCAACATTTCTCTCACGAAATTCTCTCGCAGCTTGCAATATATTTCGCCTTTTGCATAACAATTCAGCCACAACAAAGGCGCTTCACGCCCAGCTCGTTGCCTGAGCTTGATATGCTCATCAGGCCTGGCCAACATTATAGAGTATTAGATTTCACTTCTACTTCTGTTTTTTTTTTTTTTTTTGGCTGCCGCCGGCTGAAATATATCTGTTCATAAATTTCGCGTCACTGAAATCTGTAATATAAAAATTGTCTACTGTCTGATTTTTTCTTTTTCTGCCAACTCCTACTCCTGCTGCTGCTGCTGCTGCTTCTTGTTTTATGATAACCATTGTTATTGCTGTTGTTGTTGCTTTTTTGGCTTTGTCGCTCGATGTCCTTGCGGCTGGTTGGGGCTGCTGCTGCTGCCGCTTAATAGAACAAATATTGAAACGACTTGGCACACGGGGGTGTCTCTTCCGCTGTGGCGCAGGGTGGTGGCTTGGCCAACCACCCAACCCCAATGCGACCCACATGCGCCCCTTGCTGATGTGCAGGCGTGTGTGTGTGTGTGTGTGTGTGTGTGTGTGTGTGTGTGTGTGTGTGTGTTTGTGTTGTTTAATGGGCAATTCATAGACCATTGACCAGTGGGTGGGTATTTGGGTTTGGGTTTTGGGTTTGGCTGCACAGGAGCAATCCACAGCTGATTAATTGGGCTCCATGATGGCCTCGCTGGCAGCTGGAGAACTGTGTCCACTGCTCAGTTGCATGCGTTTAATACGTTTATTAATTACATTCCGGCCGACATTGTCGCTGGACGTTGGCCAAGAGGCACAAAAATGTTGTGCGAAGGGTTCAACAATGCGTTAATAATCGACAAGCGTGACAGAGACAGAGCGAGACAGAGAGAGACAGAGAGAGAGAGAGAGAGAGAGAGAGTGAGTGAGAGCTGAGTCTGGCATGCCTTGGCGACAATTTAAGTTAATGTCTCTCGCCCTACAGGCAGCAGCACCTCTCGCATATTTGCGCCAATTAATTTGTTAAATAAACGCATTTGTATGGCGACGGCAACAGCGACGTCGACGTCAGCAGCGCGGCGGTGCGTGCGTTTGCGTTAATTATGTGTGCACATGTCTGTCTCTCTCTCTCTCTCTCTCTCTCTCTCTCTCTGTGTGTGTGTGTGATGGAATTTCGTGTTAGTTACGGCTGCGTAATTGCATTACGCAACGCGCCTGATCCCCGTGATCCACCTGACCAAATTGACCAAGAATCCACCTCATCTGCTGCCAGCTCAACTCCCAGTCCCAGTCCCAGTCCCAGCTCCAGTTCCAGCTCCAAACTCCAATTCAGATTCCAATTCTGATTCCGTTTCCACTCTCAAGCCCTATCTCTCTCTCTCCCTCTCTCTCTCTCTCGTATCTGCTGAACAATTCTTATTAATTGATTGGCATTGGGCATTGACGCAGCGGCAGCGGCAGAGGCAGCGGCAGAGGCAGCGGCAGAGGCAGCTGCGGTGGCAACTCCGTTTTAATTGAATTCCATGCAACCGATATAAGTTGCTGCTGCTGCTGTTGTTGTTGTTGTTGTTGTTGTAGCCGTAGTTGCTGCTGTGTAGTGATTTTTTTTTTTTTTTTGTCTCTCCCGCGCCACATTGCGCACATTTTCATAAATCAATTTTAATTGTAGGTAATTATTGGTAAAGTTGTGTTTTTTTTTCCATTCGATTTTGCTGCGGGTAAAACCAGACGCTCAGCGCCAATTTGTGTGCCATCGTTAATTGTGCAGGAATTAATATCATAATAGCTCCATTCAATCATATAACTTTTGTCGAACTCCCTCGTCGTCGACCAGCTGCCATCACACGGCCAACTACAACTACTTTAAAGGCACTTTAATGCGTGCGAATCGCATGAGCCTCAATGAATTGAATGAATGTGCGTTAAAGTTCAGAGTTATATGAAAAAGAGCTGACAAAATGCAGTTTATCAATGGAATGGCATGGAATGGATGCGGATTATGGCATATACATATATGAGTAATCAGAGTTAAAATTTATGATAGGATCGGGTGAGGGAGAGAGAGAGAATGAGGGAGAAAGAGAGAGAGAGAGAATGAGGGAGTGAAAGGTAGATTGAGGCAGGCAGAGAGGGAGACAGAGAGAGCCAGACGAAGAGACAAAGATATTTATATATAGAAAGAGATAAAGAAACATATAGAGAGTGGAAACAACACGGAGAGAGAGAGAGAGAGAGAGTGTGTGTGAGAGAAAGGCAGATTGGAACAATCAGAAAAGCAGACAGACTGATAGAGATAGAGAGAGTGGGAGAAAGAGAGACAAAAGACAGAGAGATATATATATATAGATAGACAGAGAGAAGGAAACCGAGAGAGGCAGACGAAGAGGGAGAGAGAGAGAGAGAGAGATAGTGAAACAAACAGAGAAAGAGAGAGAGAGAGAGTGAAACAAACAGAGAATGGGAGCGAAAAAGATAGAGAGAGATAGAAATAGTGATCTAGCACAGTTTTGAGCAATTCGAATGCCTTGAAAATCTGTAAGTCTGAAGAAAAGTTTTGGTAAGCCCAAAGATATGGACATATGTCTCTCTCTCTCTCTCTCTCTCTCTCTGTCTGTCTTTAATTATCACTGCCTTTCCCAATATGTATTTATAATTTTCTATATTATTATTTTTTACATTATCATAGCCGATAATTCAATACAAAGAACAAAAGAAAAGGTTGAAGATCGTTCTTGCCTATATGTTCGCTCGAATATCTCTCTATACCTCAAGGAATAAGGAACTCTGGAAACTACAAAAGTTAAATAACTTGGAATTATAATATTTTTATAATTATTTTTATTATATATTTTTTTGATTTACCTGATGCATCGCAAGTTTATAATTTTCTATATTTTTTTTCATGTTTTCATATTATCGATAAATATAATATATAAATTCAGTTTGTTATTGTTCTCTCCATTTTCATTAAATTTCTTACAGTTTGGCTATCTATTATAAAATAATAATAATACTAATAATAATAAATAAATAAATCAATTTGATGTAGTTCCTTTTGATGCCAAAGGCGTTTATCTGCATTTGAAGAGCTGATTAAAATGCACAAAAATACAAATAAACTTTTCCTGGATAAATGCTTTATGTGCATCTCAATGGCTACAATTGCAGACATGCTCAATTTAATTTAGCTCATACCATGAAAATAAATTTTATTGCAAAATAAAATAAAAACTGAAATACTTGATAATAAAAAAAAGATCCTTGAAGGTTCTCCCCTTGCAGCTGCAGGTAATTGGTAATAAGTTCTCAACTAAACTGCCGTAAAGTGAGAAAATGTTATTGGCATGCTTCGACGGTCATTTGTTTAATATATTATGCAGACCACAGTCAATTGGCCACATAAGCAGCATTTGGCTAATACTCCAACTGGCTCTAAAACAGAACGAAAAAAAAAAAAAAAAAAACAGAAACAGAACTGAATGGGGGCCAATTGAAATTCATGTTTGGTGTTTCATTGCCACTTGCCAGCGGGTGGCAGTTCGAGTTGATATTGAAATTTCACACACACACACACACACACACTCTCTGACTCTCTCTGTCTCTCTCATATGCATGGCTGGCTAACTAGTTGCTGTTTGTCTTAGCCTTCAACTTAGAACGGCTCGAGTGGCACTTATCGAAATGACCACTTGGGTGGCCTGCCAGAGTAACCTAAAACCCTTGCGAGTCCTTTTCTATTGAGTTGGAGGTTAACAGCATCTGGTCCCGGTATTCCACTCTCCACCTCCTACGTCATTTGCTTCACGTGCCACATGCCGCATATATTTTATATTTCATATTTTTGTGGCAATTGTCGTTGGCGCTGGGTTTTTTGTTTCCGCTCACAACTGGCCAAATACAAATGGCCAAGTTTATGGCTTGACCATTTCAATTTCATGCAGCTTGACCAACAGCACATTTACAAAGTGCTCCCACTCGCCAGACTCCAGGCCCGAGACACTTGAGCTGCAACTTTTTGCTCCTTGCTTTCTCAATTTCCACAAGCCACTCGAACACTTCGGGCACTTTTTCGACGACGACGACGACGACGACGGCGGCTTCTTCGCCGAGCCATGCTGTAGTTGTTCAAACTTGAAGTATCATTGACCTTTTGCTGGGTTTGTGTGTGTGTGTGTGTGTGCGGGGTTCATGCAGCCATATAGGCGCAACAGTTGCCGCATTGAGTTAAGCGTCGGCGGCCCAGAAAATTACCTTAAAACATAAACAAACGCTGGCCAGGTGGAATGGGCTGCGCCTGAGCCTGCATGGCCAGAGAGCGTGCCAAGCAACGTGTGAAAATAATGAGCAGGCATGCTTAACACAATGCACAGTGCTCCAAAAAAAAAATATATAAAAGAAAAGGGCTTCAGCCAGGGGGCGGGGCTAGGCAAGCTGAGGTGAGGCACTAAAATACAAACAACCAAATTTAAGTGCGTGTGTGTGTGTGTGTGTGTGTGTGAAAAGCGCAATCGAAATCCCAGAAAAGTCATTTTCAAAACTCAAAGCGCTCACTGTATGAGTGTGTGTGTGTGTGTGCGTGTGTGCGTGTGTGTGTGATCCATCATTCAGTTGCTAAATAAACAACAGCAGCAGCAACATTTGCTGCTGCAGCAGCAGCATTGGCGTTAATTTGCTGCCTTTGCGTTGAAAATAAAAATTAATATATGCCGCAACACGTTTCAACAAAAGAGATGGCTGCACGCAGAGCGTAAGAGCGAGAGAGATGCAGTGCCGCTGTCTATGAGTGTTTGTTGATTTTAAACGCGCAAGAGTTACGCTTCAGTTGAAAATAGTTTCCGCTGAACACATCCAAGACAACAAACAATGGCAATAGAACGCCATTCCAATCCGTTTCATTCCCTGCCACTTTATTCCATGCGGAATGCCATGGCATGGCATGACATACGTGCTGCGCTCAGGTAATGTGTTTTCTCTCTCTCTCTCTCTCTCGCTCTCTTGGTCAGTTTGTTCAATTGCCACGCCCATTAATTAAGTGCTGCTGCGGCGAACAGCAGCAAAGCTGCCACAAGGAAGTTAATTTGATTTGTATTCCTGCCACTTGTCTGCCAGCGGCAACTGCATTAAGCCCGATGTCTGCCACAAAGGTAGTAAAAAAAAAAAAAAATACTAATGTGAAATAAAAATAAGAAAAATATATTTTCACACAACAAAATTTGAAATAATAAGGCAAACGTTTTCTTTTTCATTTTTATCTACTTCAGATTTGAACTGAAAGTTCTGGCTAAGTGTAAGCGAATGTTAATTGAAATGCGCTAAAATTAGCGTAATCGAGGTATACAGCTCTAAAGTCTTAAAGTTCTTAGCTCAAGTTTCTTTCTAATATTTTTAATTTCTTTACGAAAACACTTTCAATTTTTGTTCACATTAATGCACATTAAATGATTTATTATACATATATTATTTAAGTATTAAATACTTTAATTTACAAATTAAACATATTTCTCAAGAATGAAATACTTTTGTTAAATAATGAATTGTTTGTTAATAAATATGAAATTGGCTATCAGTGCTATAAGTAAACAAAAATCTACTTGCCTTCAATATGTATTTGCACATACATATGTATATATTTATCGCACTGAGCAAAATGCCTTTGTGTTTATGAAAATATACATGAAATATAAATTAAATTAAATATATATTTACTAAATTTACGTGCATTTATTAAAATATAAAACCGAGCAGAGAAATTGTAAATTTTTTTTAAATATTATTTTTTTTTATTTTATTATTATTAATTTTTATTTTATTTCTATTATTATTATTACTATTTTTATTTTTTATTATCTTTTTATTATTTTTTTATTTTAATTATTATTTTTTATTTTATTATTACTATTATTTTATTTTTATTTTATTTTTTTTTTTTTATTTATCATTACTAATTTTATTTTTTATCTTTTTATTATTATTTTATTTATATTATTACTATTATTTTATTTTTATTTTATTATATTTTTTAATTATTTTATTTTTAATTATTTTTTTTTTATATATATATATATTTTTTTTTTTTTTTTTCAATCAAATATGTTGGAATTCACTTCAATCTTTTTATGCTGCAACATGCATTTCCTTTATTATTTTTTAATAAATAAATAAATACAAAAATATGTAATTAGTAATAATTAACTATAAACAAAAAACAGTAAATATAATATAAGCCATATTTGAGTCGCCCAAATTTATTGAAATTTATAACAATCTTTTTTTGATTTTAGTGAGCCGAATAGCGAATAGAAATAACTTAATACACAGCTCTTTCACTCCCAATTGCCATCGACTCTCACGATGCTGGACTTGCTAATGAGCGCTTGAAGTAAGCTTCAATAATACGAACTCTGACATCATAGAACATCTTGCACAGAAAGGTTTTATTTTTATAGCCTGGTCCTTCTCTCCCATTCTCTCTCTCTCTCTGTCTCTCTCTCTCTTTTTGACTTTCTCTTTGTGCACTTTTCGCATGCAAAATGAAAGACAAGCCACATTGATTGGATCTTAGCTGCTTTAGATTTAAGTTGGCTCAGCAAACATAAACAAGGTAACAAGATGGCTTAGTTATAGCTGCTGTGTAGTTGGCATACCCAACCGAACTGTAAATAAAGCGCAAAACAACTCGAAAAGTGTCAACCAAAATGAGCTGTCAGAGCAGGAAATGCTGCTGCTGCTGTTACTCCTGCTGCTGCTCCTGCTGCTGCTCCTGCTGCTGCTCTTGCTCCTGCTGCTGTTGCAGCTGAGAGTAAGGAATATTTAGACTTGGCTTAGTGAGAGCTTAGTAGCCGAAATAAGACAACACACAGGATGCGAGACAATGTAATTGCAAAACTATGCATAGCAGATGCACAGTGCACAGTGGGGCAAATGTGTAAAAGAGAGACTCTTTATACAATCCATGCAAATAATCTATATATCTATATATTAATAGTTACATATCTATATATGACCATATATAATCTAAATATCTATATTTTAATAGTAAATTATCTGTACGGATTATATATTCTATATCCTAACAGTTAGAGTTATGCTAAATATTTATTATTAAAAATATTTGAGATTTTCGAAAATCCAACAAGGCTGAATTAAAACTCCCATATGAATAAAAATTTTTTAATATACAACAGTTAATAAATTATTATGCAGAATAATTTCAGTTTTATAAATTTACATAAATTATATTTTTAAAATGTATTTTTCAAGAGCATATTAGAAAATTGGCGAAATTTTGAGGTCATCTTGAAAGATTTGCATACAAAAAAAATTTTAAATAAAATATTATAAAAATTAATATTATATATATATTATAAAAATATAGTTTTTAGAAGTAGAGCAACTATGCAGAGTCTTGATATATATAAATAAAAAAAAAAAAATAATTTTAATAGGTAAACTTAAAAAAAATTAGCCAAACAAGAGATTTTTCAATATGTTCTTTAAATTGTTTTGCATAATTATTAAATGAAAATTTTAAAATTTTGTAATTTCTCGTTATCATATCTTTATTAATTTCTTGCGATAATCAAATTTATTTAATTCAAATCACAGTTTTCACCGCAGCAATATAACTTTTTAAGCTTTCAAAAATATCAAAGCTATATCTAGCTATATATTATATCTATATATATCTATATCTAGCTAATATTATCCACAACTCTTAAATCTTCGATTATTACTACCTTTTCGAGTCGTGGGAGCTGGCAGAAATTCTGTACTCGAATTTCTAGCTAATTTCATGGCTAGAAAAACGTGAGAAGCAACTGTCCAAATAATACAAATATTTTGGCAATTTTATATTTTGTGAGTGTGTTCGGCATGTGGCAGCTAGTTTCAAGTCTGGGGATTTCGGGCGAGTTGTGTGCAATGAATTGCATTTCCTTTTGTTGCCAGTGCCATAATGAAGACAACTACCAAAAAAAAAAAAATAAAGAGGATAGGAAAGGAAAGCCCTAGTAGCTGCGACAAGGACACGGCCTAGACAGTGTCAGAGCGAGTCTGCAGATGTTTACGCGTCTGGGCACTGGGATCTGAAATCTGGGAACTGGGATCTGGGATCTGGTATTCGCGTCCATGTTGGTTTGTTTGTTTGTCTGTTTGCCAACTGTCTGGGCCAGCAAACAGAGGCCAGGCAATAAAATAAGCAACAAAATGAAATGGCTGCAGACATTGGCAGCCGTTGGCGACGTCATCTTGGAGACGCTGACTCTGCCCACAGTCGTGCGCGCTGCACCTGCGAGCGAAGATATATTGAGCTAGTTGTTCAGTGAGTTGCCAAGAGGATGGATGCTTTTAAGCGTGGGCGCATTCACCACCAGCAGCAGCAGCAGCAGCAGCATCGTTTTTCTTTTCCTTTTTCCATTGCCTCTTGGCCTGTCGCAAATGGTAAAAATATTTACCAATAGACGAAGGCGTTACTCGAGATGCTGCTGACTCAACTATCCCACTCAATCTATATCTATTTTGCTATCTCTGTTGCGCACGCTCTCTCTCTCGCTCTCTCTCTCACACACTTATTGTGGACTGGGCAGCTAACGAGTGGCCTTTGAGCAGCACGTTCGTGTTTAGACTCTTAACACATTTTTCGATTCGCTTTCGTTTCGACTCAAGTGCAATCAGCAGAAGGAGACGGACTAAGGACAAAGGACGTTTTGGACCACGAACGCTGCTTGGCCAAGACAGCAGCGGCACGTACCACGTTGTCTCGCCCAGACAGTTTGCAAACAGAAAGTTAAAACTACCAGCCCAACCCAACCCAACACAGTTCAGCCCAGTTCAGCCCAGTTCAGCATCCATTTTTGCCCAAAAAGCTATCATTGCTCGTTCTGCCTGGCTGCCTGGCAGCCCGCCTGTCCATCCTTCCGTTGGGTCTTCAAGATAAAAACTAGTGGATCAGCAGCACTTAATTACATGAAACGAAAACTGTTAACATTTCAGTTCGGTTAGGTTAGCTGAGGCGGCTGCTGGGCGGTGGGCGATTGGCCGCCAGTTGGGCTCTAAGTGGCCGGGCCATTGTTATGGCCTAGGCTCATAAAAGCATTGAGTGATGGCATGTGACATGATAATCATCGTCAACGCCAGCAAAACTTTGACAAGGCGCTGCACTTCAGCTACAGCGAACTACAGAGTTAAACGTTGGCGCGTGCAGCCATAAAACGTGAACGCTTCCGGTCGAGGGCTTCCCCAGCTCTGGGCCCCAATCTCAATTCCTTTGCTGTTGGGTTGAGTGTTAATTGACCTAATTGCTGCCAGCATGCTATAGTCGGCCTGAGCAATTGAAAAGCGAGGCTAAAACCAAAGCTGGCCTTAATATTGCCAATATTTTATGTGCTGGCCAGGGCACCGAGCGCACTATAACCAGCAGCCGAAAGCCCAAAAATGGGTGGTCGCTGCGCTAGCTGTATAATCTGATGCGATTTTGCGATTTGTAGTCGAGCGAAGAGCTGCTTTTAAAAACGCAACAACAACAACGACGACGACGACGACGATGAGGATGGCAGCAAACAGGATGGGCTGAGAGCTGCCATAAAAGGAGCTAAAGTACAAATCGTTGTCACATGTGAGCCGCATTTTTATGGCCAACGGCTTGGGAATTTCTGTTGCTGCCGCATTGACCAAAAGCCTGCGGCATAAGGAATTTATTGTGCGCGCTGTAAATGGACTGGAGCAGGCCAATGTATGGGCATTCAGCCAGTGGCTACTTTACCAACACCACCAGCAGCAGCAGCAGCAGCAGCAGCAGCAGCAGTTGCAGTCTCCTCCGACTCCTGCTGCTCCCATTCAAATGTGCAACAGGTCAACTGTGCAGCAGGCGCTGCAATTTTTATTGCTTTCACGAGAATTGAGCTTGAGGCGAGGCCCTTAAAAGGCCAGCCACTGGCTACAGCAGCTCTGACCAGCCTCCTGCCGCTGCCTCAGTGGAATGCAATTGGGAATCAGCAGGCTGCAGGCAGCAGGCAGCAGGCAACAGCAGCGACAAAGATGATTCAATTGATTGATTGATTGATTGATCGCTGGCCGTTGCTTACTTCTGAAATCCAACAACAAGCGAGATCAGCGACAACAACAATTCTCAGCTCCGATAAGCCAAGCGCTTTATCGCTCTTACCCACAAGCTGTGCCTTATCAGCATCGCGGCTCGTGAGTAAACAAACTGAGATCTGCTGACGATGACGTCTTACAATTAAATTAAAAAAAAAAAAATACTTTCAACTCGATTCACTCGAACAAGTTCCGTTTGAAGAGTTGTAGCTGCAACTGCTCACTGGACTGTTCAAGTTGCGAATTTAAATTGCAAATCAAACACAATTTATTCATCTTTATATTTTTAAAACATTTTTTGTGAACAGACTGTGAACTGGTTAAATTTTGATGTGCTAAAGAATTTAACCAGAACCGGTATAAAATTAAATATTTTTAGATTTTTACACGCATAAAACTAAATTAAGCAAATGAACAATAATTAACTAGTTCACATAAGCAACATTCATTGAATAGAATTTTTCTCTACTATTTAAAAAATCAATTATGAACTAGTTCGTTTAAAAGATAAAAAATCTATATAAATTGCATTTCAAAGAACAAAGCTAGTTCATATATTTTTATATATCCAATAAATTCTCTATTTGAATTAAGTTGCAAACATATTATATATTTAAATAGTTCATATTATGAACTAGTTCAGCGTAGAATATTCAATGTTGTCTATTTCACATTCATAAGTTATATATTCTATTCTCTATAAAACTATGATAGCAATAAGAGACTATGAACTAGTTCATTTTGTGAACTGGGAAGCTTAGAACTAGTTCACATTTATAAAGAATTTATGCATATATACCAAAAATTAAAATGTAGAAATATCCAATATTGAACCATAATGAATCATAAGTGCAACAAATAAATGAACTAGTTCACATTTACATAGCTACATTTAATGTACTCCCTAATCATATGAGCCACTGCGATTCATATAGAACTAGTTCCCACACACACACACATAGGCCGCACGCTCCATCCGCTCTCTCGGCCGATGTCGTCAACTGAGAATCATCTGTTCTGTTCATTTGTTTGCGATGAGCTGGCAGGCAAAGTCCACAGCCCAAAGCATACATAGATAAGATAAGGGAATAGGCCGCATTTTCAAATTTCACTTTCGAGCTGTAATCGCAGCGCGCTCTTCAGATAGATTTGGGCGCTCGCTTGGATCGCATCGTTTTGTTTTGAGCTACAGTTGGCAATGTTGGCTCAGGGTTTTAGGCGCAGCGCAGCGCTGCTGACGTCACGGACGCTCGTCGCTTGTCGCCAGCTGAGCGCACGCATCGTGGACGAGCGCTACGTGGAGGTGCAGCCGGGCAAGGCGGGCACCGCTGCGCTGACCTTTCCGGGCGTTTGGCTGCGCGACAATTGCCGCTGCCCGAGCTGCTTCCACAGCAGCTCGCAGTCACGCCAGCTGGACTGGAATCACTTCGATCCGAGCGTACGTCCGCTGGCCCTGCACATGGACGCCGACAAGCAGCAGCTGCATGTGCGCTGGAGCGATGAACACGAGAGCCGCTATACGCTGGACTGGCTGAGGCATCGCAGCTTCGATGCGGAGAGCCAAAGCAACTACCTCAACGAGTTCTACAGGCCGCGCACCAAGCACTGGGCAGGCGCTGAGTTCGAGCAGATCGTGCAGCGCTTCGATTACGAGCAGGTAATGTCCGAGGATGAGCCACTGCAGCACTGGCTGCAGGCGCTCGCCGTCTATGGCGTTGCGCTGCTCAACGGTGCGCCGCTGGACGTGGGCGTGGTGCGTCGCCTGGCCGAACGTGTGGGCTTCATACGTCGCACCACCTACGGCGAGGAGTTTATTGTTCAGGCCAAGCCCGGCGCCAAGAACTATGCCTATCTCTCGCTCCCACTGCCGCTGCACACAGATCTGCCCTACTACGAGTACAAGCCCAGCGTGAACATACTTCATTGCATGGTGCAGACGCATTCGCCAGGCGGCAGCAATCTACTCGTGGATGCCTTTCACATTGCCGATCGCTTGCGCCACGAGCATCCCAAAGACTTTGAGCTCCTGAGCAGCATGCTCGTCGACTGGAACGATATTGGCAGCGAGGATGGACGCGAGTTTCACAACATTTGGCGAGCGCCTGTCATCTGGTAGGTTGAGCGGGCATGCAATGAAGAGTTCTTCAACTTCACTCTCTCTCTCTCTCTCTCTCTCTCTCTCTGTCTCTCTCTGGCAGCCTGGACTCTTCGGGCAACTATACGCGCATCAATCACAGCGTGCCACAGCGCGACAGCCACTTCAATGTGCCGCTCGATCAGGTGCTGCCCTGGTACCAGTCATACGCTCGCTTCGTGCAGCTGGCACGCACCGATGCCCATTCCTTTAAGACGCGGCCCGGCGATGTGCTGACCTTCAATAATATTCGGCTGCTGCATGGACGCACCGGCTACGATGATACCGAGCAGAACTCCCGCTATATTGTGGGCGCCTATCTTGATTGGGATATTATATATTCGCGGCTGCGCGTGCTTAAAAAGCGTTTAAACAGCTCACCCCCTCGCCAGCCTCCTCCTCCTTAGCATCAACTGCCTCCTGCTCAACCTAAATTCGCCAATAAAAGTCAGCGACATATTTTCCAAGCCATTTGTGTTGAGCTCATTTGAATAGTTGCAGAGTCGCGCTGCCACATATGCCAGCCACGCCCATGTTGCATGTTGTTCTCTGGCAGTGGCAAACAGACGAAGAGGCAGCAAAGAAAACAGAAGCGAAAAAAGTAAATCCAACGTCGTCATTGGCAGCAGTTAAACCAGCTCAAGCGCGAAAATGAAAAGTTGTAAAAAATCATGATGATCCGGGGCGCGTTGTTGCGGATTATTAGCATCAGGATGCTGACAAATCGCTTGTGAAGATGATTGACAGTCGCAGGAAGTCGCGGCGGGCTGGGGCTAAAAAGGGGAGCACAGTGAGGGGAGTCTTGTAGGCGCGCACTGTCGCCGAAAACGAATTGGCCATGGCCACATCCGCATTCAGTGAATATGTAAATTTGCTCTCGGCTTCCCCGAGTGTCAAATGTTGTCAAGTTTAGACGGCACTCCAAGGATGTGCCCACCTGCCTAAGGTTTGGAGTGCATTAACCTTTGGCAGAGAGGCGCTCAATGAAAATGCCGTTAATCGCTTAACACTCGGCATTGCCGAGCAGCGGGCTCCATGAATGCATGAATGTCAGCGGGTAGCCGTCGTTACCACTCGCCGCACCACCACTCGCCGTACCACCACTCACACACCCTTTTGTAAAACTTTCTATGCCAATTTCTTTTGAATATTTTATAGAGCTCCATTATGCCTACTTATGTCTTGTTATAGTAATAAAATAAAAATTTTTTAAAGCACCCGTAGCTGGGGGCCGTCCTCGAATTCGTTAAGCAAAATACGAGTAGGAAACATCTACAGTAACTGTTCAAGGAGCAGCGCCATCAACAGCAACTCTGAAGGTTTCAAAAAAAAATTTTTTTTTTCAACAACATGGCAGCAACAACAACAACAACAACAACCGCAGCAGCAGCAACAGCAAAACGAGTGAGAGCAGAATTGAAGCAGCACAGCTAAGGCCCAAGGGAATGGGCTTTGCTTACAGGCTGCGGTTGAGTGGACCAGGTCGACTACACAAACACGCTGCAATGCTCAACGGTAAATAAAAATTGTTTTCTTCTCTTTTTTTTTGCGCTCAGATACATTTGTATCTTGTGTATTTGTATGCGGCAGATATTTGTATCTTTAGAGTTCTGAAGATTCACAACTCAGATACATTTATATCTGCTACAATTCAACTCTCAGATACATTTGTGTGAGAGGAATTGAAGGTATTTATGCCACAGATAGATTTGTATCTTTTTGGCTGCAAAATATGTATGGCTCAGATACATTTGTATCTGCTGCAATTCAACTCTCAGATACATTTGTGTGAGATGAATTGAAGGCATAATATGTATAGCTCAGATACATTTGTATCTTTTTAGCTGCACAATACATATAGCTCAGATACATTTATATCTGCTACAATTCAGCTCTCAGATAAATTTGTGTGATATGAATTGCATCTCAGTTGGAAGTATCTACAGCACAGATTTGTATCTTATTAGCTGCATAATATGTATAGCTCAGATACATTTGTATCTTTTTAGCTATAAAATAATGACAGTTCAGATATATTTGTATCTGCTACAATTTAGCTTTCATCTGAGTTTGTGTGAACTGAATTTCATTATTTCCCATCTAGTTGTATATATTTATATATTTTTATAAAATATAATGAAAACATTCACAGCTTGGCTTGCTTTAAGTATGTACATACACAGATACTTTTGTATCTCACTAGATAGAAATCTATGTGCACATATCTCAGATTCATTCAGATGTCATTACATTAGATACATTCGCATCTCAAGAGCTTTAAATAAGCACATCTGAGATACATTTATGTATCTTTAAAATCATATCAGTTCCATATATTCCCTTTTTAGATACATTTAAATCGTATGAGTGTTAAATAGTAACTCTGAGATACATTTGTATCTTTTGAATTTCAAGCATGTGCATGCTAGATACATTTGTATATTATTAGTGGCAAAATTATCATTCACAAATATATTAATATAGCATTATCTGCAAACACTCATGTCTGAGATACAATTGTATCTTATGCGCCTCAAATAGTCTTAGCTCAGATGCATCTATCTACATTTGGTCTACATTTAATCAGCCGAAAATCTCGTATATACATTTTAAATAATATATTACAGATACATTTGTATCTCACATTCTTCACACATTCATGCGTGAGATACATTTGTATCTTCAGCTTCAAGCTATAGCTCTGCAGCTCAGACTCACAATGCCAATAATCTCCCATATGTATCTGTATCTAATGCTTCAACTAACTAGTTAAATGACCTCGCAGCACAGCTGTAGTTAACTCGTAAGGCAACATTTGCACTTCATGAGCATACAATTGTAAATGTATCTGAAGCTGATTGGCTTCTGTCTGGCCTAGAATGATTATCTTGAAAAGTATGCCACAGAAGTTATGCTAGCGCAAGGCCGTCGCCGAGCGAAACTAATCGAGCAGAGAGCGGCGCATTGCATACTTTTTGGGGCACAGCAAATGCTGAGGAAAATGTGAATCAGTGCGAATTGCATGCTTAGAGCTAATCGACTTGATTGCTGTGTAGAGCATCGGAACTTTTCCTTTTGGCTTTCATGCGTTGTAAGGAGCACTTCCGCATTGCTTGCGCCGCCGGGTCCAATGGCAGATGATCCCTTAGCCCTTAGCCCCCCGTCCTGCTCTAGCATGTGTGCGTTTGTGTGTGTGTGTGTGTGTGTGTGTGTGCATGGGTATTTCTATACGTAAATGTATTCCCTTAACACGCATCATAACGCCCAGACGAAAAGCTTACACAGCTGCAGGAAGAGAGCGAAGGCCAAATGAAAAGTCTATAAAAAAGTTTACTTTTTTAATACTTTTCCCATTTCTACACATATATATATATATATATAAAATAAAAATCTTGTAAAATGCGCCTTTCTTGCACCATCTCTCTCTCTCTCTCTCTCTCTCTCTCTGTGTGTGTATGTGCTGCACACTCGCCCCGTTTAGGGTTCAGTGCAAAATTCTGTTATACTCGACTGCCGCAGGCAACAACTATGACTCGAGCCTTGGACTTGGGTCTGGGTGGCGCAGCTTTCAGCATTCACATTGCAACAGCAACGGCAACGGCAACGGCAACTGTAATACCAACAGCAACAGCAACAGCAACACCAACGGCAACGGCAACTTGTGGCAGCAGTCAGCACTTGAAATCCAAGCGGCGTAATTGCCGCACTGTAACAGACGTTGGCTATGACGATTCGAGTTGATGATGACGAGGATGCTGCTATGCGAGGCTAAGCATCTCCTCGGGGAGAGTGGACTGAGGAGCGCAAAAACGCAGCAATGCCAAATGAAAACGATGAAGAAGAAGAAGCAACAGCAGCAGCAGTGAAAAAAATATCCTTTGAGTCGAGCGAGAATGATGGGGGTCGGCCAAGTGGTTAGGACAGGCGGCGGCTGTGGCTCGGGCTGTGGCAGTGGCTGCGGCTGCTGCTGCGGTCGTCATCTAAGCGTAACAAAAACAACATTATTGAAACAAAAAGGTTTTAATGCGGCCTAAGCTGCTATGGCAACGGATACGCCAATCCGTCCGGAAATATTTCCACTGGCATTTCTAGCCATGGCAACTGGAGTGTGAGTTGAGTCGACCAAAGCTGGATTTTCATGTGTGCCGCAAATCCAGGCCGCATGGTCGCCGCCTGATTGGCCAGCTAATCCGCCGTACGCCGTACGCCGTGCGCCGTGCACCGTCCGGACTTGCGCTTGCCCCATTTGTTGGCATAGCCAAATTCGCCAAACTCTCTTTGACGCAGCTTTGCTGCAGCATTTAATACAGCTAAAAGCTTAGTGGAACGAAGCGAGTCGGTTGGATTTACCTTTCCCATTTCCCCATTTTCCCCATTTTCCATTTTTCAATTTTTCAATTTTTCACTTTAATCAAATTAAAATTCATTCGTCGCGCTTATGAAGCGTGCAAATGGAGCTGCCAGCAGCAACATAGCTTTGTCCTTGTTTATGCAGCATTGCCCTGGCAACGCGAATGGCGAATGGCACAATGCGGAAAAAGTCCATGGAGTCAGCCTATTGAGCAGGCAACCACCCAAGCCAAGTGCTTGCCGCTTTTTGTTAAGTTTCGCCGAGGGCCAAAACTTTGCATTGCGGTCTGGCGGGCTGGCGGGCTGCGTCTGCGACTGCGTCTGCTGGAACTTTACACGCTGGCGCTGCAAGGCATTTTGGGCAACTACAATGAATCTACATTTGGGCGCGTGTCAGTGTGGGGAGTGTGAGGGAGTGCAGCAGCAACCCTTGAGGCGCTGAAATTTGATAAATATGCGTATTAGTTTCAGTTGCCCGGAATGGCACAGAACCTTTGGCCAGAACGAAAGCCAGCGGCAATATCAAACGTTAAGCAACAGCTCAGCAGGAGGCGGAGTGCAGTGCTCCTGGATGTTACTTAAATTGCGCTTTAAATTAATTTGCCTCTTATATCGTATTTGCTCTTGCCCCATTCACAATTCACTGCACGCTGCTCGAAAGTATGCAACGTTTTCTTGCCCCCTCCTCCTTTGCTCACATCAACTGAGATTGCTAGAAGTGAATCAGAACTAAAGAGGGTTGAGCATAGAGCTGAGCAAACATATGCTCAATAGACTTTAATGATGTGATTTTGTTTGGCTGTCTTTGGAGTTTTTACAGTGGGGATTTATTGAAATATTTCAAATAGATTCAGTTGGGCTCAATGGGTGACCCAATAGGAGCAGTAGAGCGATTGCAATTAGATTAGAGTTGAGTTATAAAGTTGCTTATGACTTTATTTTAAAGTGAGATCTATGCCATTTTGATTGGCATGGCAAATCAGTTAAATGCGAGTATGTGTGTAATCTTATTGCTGCAAGTATTAAGCAAGGAATTTAGCATAATCGTTGCGAGTGCAGCAATAGAAAATTCTAATAAAATTCGTATGTAAATGCTTCGAGAGTCTGCTTCATTCTTGATTGATATATTTTCTTTGATTTATTCCAATCTACAGCTGAATATGCAAAAAAGTAAAACTTCATATTTTGTAGAGGAATTGATTCATCCTACAGATTGCAAAGCTTACTTTTTTTTGTGTTTATCATTATTAAGTGTAGAAACGGTACAATCAGATTTAGTAGATACCTTGCAAGACTCGAAGGCCACCCAAACCCTTTGGCGAGAAGACTTAACAAAGAAGCCAGAAGAAGAAGATTAAAGAAGTGCCATCCACAGGACCTCCCTGCGAGGTTCCTATAAAATTAATGTTCTATGTAAAAGTGAATGTGATAATTGTGTGATTAATTAACCAAATTGTGATTGTTGTTTATGTGAATTGTTATTGAAATATCTGTAGTGTTATACTGTAAATAATTGTACCTTTATGTTCAACTTGTTAAGCTGCCAATTAGGTAGTAGAAAGCCTGTTTAAATAAAATAATATAAACCTTTTTACCAAAAAAAAAAAAAAAAAAGATTTAGTATTATACTTCAACAGCACATTTATGTATATTAAACTAGAACCAAACCTCACTCGAATTATGAGGACCTCAAAATATATATTTACTGTATACCCATTGTTTTGGCAAAGCCTTGCCGTTTAAGACGTCTTTGGAGGTCTGGCAGGGGTTAGACCTCCTGCTAGTAGGCATCGATGTCGTAGCAATCTATCTGAGTATCTGCTTGTGTCTCTATTAATCTGTTCTTCGACAGTACGCCCTTAATAATATAAAGGCATTAAGCCATCTCCCTAGTTAAGGTAAATTTAAGCATGCGCTATAGAGTCAATGACAAAAGCTGCAATAAATTCAAATCTAAAAGAAAAACACCCTTTATTACAGTAAACAGTTATGATTTTTGCTGCTGAAACCATCAAGATTATACTTTACATTCAGCTTTCCATGTTTTATGTGTTAACTATAATAAATATGATCACGTATGCTCCTTAGAGCTCTCTCTCTTCCTTCATTGCTTTCAGCTTATCTTAGGGAACTTCATCCAAATGCCCGGATGTGAACATAGTTTTTTGCTTTTGCTATATATCTTATTTCACTCTCTTCATCTCACTCTGAATTTGTTTTTTTTTTTAATAGTTCCTTTATTTTTCTTGCTAATCTTTAGTCTAAATATTTATTTTTAAATTATTAGTTCATAATCGCAACTGTATCTAAGGCAACAAATAAATTTGAGAACGTGGTATTTACAATGAGAAGAGCTTATGGCAACAGCAATGCATTGTTTAGGTCAAGATAGGCTTCAGCAGATCTTGCGTACTTCTTCTTCTTCTTCTTCTAGTACACAAGCGTGAGTTGCAGCTGCAGTGGCTACTTGGAGTGCGATTTAATATAATGATAATTAATGTAAGTATAGCTGCTTGCTTTGGATTTGATTTGAATAATGTGCTTATGCAGTTGCTGAGCCATGAGAATAGGCGCCAAAGTAGAGCGAGCACGCACAAGAGACTGAAGACTGAGAGAGCGACCCTCTCGCGCTATATCTCGCAGAATGTTGCTTTCATTACCTATCATAACTCCTATTAATGCTTCAAAATAATCCAATTCCAGTTGTAAAGTAGAATTATGTAAAGTCTACAGCGCAATGCTTGAGCGTAAACATTTCGACATTCTTCTCTCGTTTGCAATAAATTCATGATTTCCCATTTCATGACTTGCTCCAATTCCAATTGGGGATTCTATTATACTTTACCTGCATGCACAGCTGAAAATTTGTTAAAGAAACTGTTTGTATTCCGTAATAAAAATCACATTTCTCACCCATTGAATTTCGTAATATATATTAGCAATTTATCCACTTAAATCGATTAAATTTTTGTGTCTTGAATTTTGTTTGCCTTTTTCTGTGTTTTATTTGTTTGTTTATTTTGCTTGTGTTTTTTTGTTTTTCAATATATTGAATTCATTTTAAAGTACACACATAAATGTTGAATGATACATGTTAACTTCACACACACACACACACACACACACACGCACACACACACACACATATGTGTATGGGCTTGCTCAATTAATGTTTTTTGACTCTGTTATTTACTTAGCTTTTGCTTCGTTTACCTGTGTGCGTGTGTGTGTGTATGTGTGTGTGTGTGTGTGTGTGTGTGCTTAGGTAAATATCAACTACAATACTTTAATATCCGACAATGTTTATTTGCTGTCAGTTTGATTATCTTTCAATCATATTCAATTTGATTTCCATATATTTTATTTTTCTTTCATTTGCCTGTGCTTTTCATTTGTTTATCATATGTTTTTCATTACAACATAATAATTTAGCAATAAATATTGTTGATTACGGTTCGCTGTTTATTTTAATAATTTTATTTTGTTGTTCTTTCATGGCTTTTTTTTTTTTTTTTTGAGTATTTACAAAGATTTAAGAAAAAAAAAATGTTTTTTTTTTCGCCGTTTTTTTCTCTTTCTTGGTTTCATATAGCATATGCATATGCATATGCCGTATATATATGTGTGTATATATTGTGAACTCGTATATATGCATTTCAATAGTGTTTATTATTATTATATATAAAATTGTTGTTGCATTTATTTTATGTTTCTGTTTACGCTTTTCATCTATTTTTTAATATTTTGCGACACACACAAAGATAATATATTTATATATATATATATATATTTTTAGTGATAAAATGCTTGCTTAAAAAAAAAATATATTAAAAAAAAAATGTATTTATATTTAAATATATTAATTCTATTTAACTTGACAATGGTGTATGTGTGTGTGTGTGTGTGTAGGATATGTAATGTTAGTATTGTTGCTGCTGCTGTTGTTGTTGTTGTTGTTGCATTCAACCTACAAAAAAACATGCCACAATCTGCTTCTTCTTCTTCGTATTCCTTTTGCTCTGCAATTGATTTATGCTCAACATACACAAAATACATCAAGCATTTATATATATTTATATCTATATATATGTATGTGTATATAAGTACTTTTATATATATATTTATATATATAAATATATATATATATATATATATATATATATATATATATATATATATATATATATATATATATATATATATAATATTTCGAAATACAGTGAAATGCCAACAAAAATTAAAGTTTTCGCTTAGCTTTTTTTTTTTGTTAATGTTGCTTCTTTTTTTTAATTCATAATTTAAGTTTATGTTAAGTTAAAAAAAAATGTTTATATATATTTGTGTTTATATATATATTTTTGTTAAGGAAATAAATAAACGGCTCGACGTATCAACTAATGACTAATTTGGTTATGTTTTGTGTCTCAGTTTTTTAAGTACTTTTATAAAAGAGTGTTTTTTTTTTTGTAATTTTTTTTTTTTTTTTGTAATTTTCTTTTCGTTTTTTTTTTTTATTTTTATTTATTTTTTTTTTAGCTCTTTTGTGTGCTTTTGTTGTTGATTTTTTAACGCGGAAACGGAAGTCAATTTGTCAGCTTTTAGGGCAAAGAAATCTTAGATATGTGTGTGAATGCGTGTGTGTGTGTGTGTGTGTCTGAGTGTGCTTGCCAAATGCTTGCTCTGTGCGTGTGTGTGTGTGTGTGAATGGGCCTGGCGCACATCAATTTATATGCTAATGGCGCCAGGCAAGTTATTTAAAATACATATGCCACGCCCCCGCGACGCCCCAGCCAACGGCCTGTTAAATGAAGTAAAAAGAAGCGAAAAAAAAAATAATAATCGCGCAGAAAAATCCAATTTATTTAAATATATATAAATGCGCGCACACATACATACATACATACATACACATATATATGTGTGTGTGTGTGCGCGTACATACATATATAAATTAATATGGCTTCTCATGGCTGCAGCGCGCTCCAACATTGGCTGGCCACGCCCCCTACCCCTGCCCCTGCCTCGGCCGCACTCCATTCAGCGCACGTCATGTT
This sequence comes from Drosophila koepferae, assembly GCA_030914345.1. Classification (NCBI taxonomy): domain Eukaryota; kingdom Metazoa; phylum Arthropoda; class Insecta; order Diptera; family Drosophilidae; genus Drosophila; species Drosophila koepferae. The sequence continues at coordinate 9,925,779 of JAUESR010000196.1, read as the reverse complement.
GACAAAATTCAGTTAACGCAAAAATCTCATTTAAATATGCATGAAGCCCAAGCCGCAGTCGCGTCCAAGCCGCAATTTAATTTCTCTCTCTCTCTCACACACACTCACTCTCTCTCTCTCTCTCTCTCTCTCACTCTCGTTTACTTTATTTTTCAAATTTTTTCGTTGTTGTTTTGCATTTAACTTGCTGCAGGACACTTCACGTGGTCTATCTGTATGTGTGCGAATGAGAGAGAGAGAGAGAGAGAGAGCGAGAGAGTGAGAGAGCTGATGTGCATTGTTTTCCGAGCTATGTCTTTTGGCTAATTATGCGGCCCACACAAATCTCAGCTTAAGAGCGCCACGGCATGTTAACTGTACAGCTGTCCAACTCAGCTGATCAACATGTCCGGTTGGTCGGTCGCTTGCTCCATTTGGAATTATAATATATCATGGTCAGGGCCGACGACTGTGGCAATGGGCCAATGACAAAAGCCCACAGCGAAACACGCAGCCAGAACAAAGTACATGGGACAAAGGGACAGTGGCAAAGTGTGACAGAGAGAGAGTGCGAGAGAGAGAGTGCGAGCGAGAGGGGAAGAAACACAGGTCTCTTGTGCAGAACACGAAAATAAATTCATTAAAGCATTTATCAAGTTCGACACTTGCTGTCATATATCATGTTACATTTTGAGCTGTAACATGTTTAATCCGCGGCCCCACTCAAATGAAAGAGAATACCAAAAATAAAAGCTAAAAAAAAAAAAACGACAACAACAACACAATAAATGTAACTGTGTAAATGCAAGCAAAGGGGCAGCGTGCGAGCGACAGGGAGAGGGGGATAGCAGCAGAAGCAATGACAAAGCCTGGTGGAGGCAGAGGGACAGAGACAAGCGCAGAGACAGTGGCAGGGCCAGGGACCTGAGGTGCGAGCGTGATAGACACAGGGGCAACATATCACTGTTCAGCCTACGAAGCTGCATTCTTTTTTTTTTTTATTTGTGTAACGTGTTTCGTGTTGTTGTTTGTCTGTCTGTCTGTTAGTCTGTCAAGTTTGTTGGAATAAGCGCGAGCTGGCTACAGTGAGCACTATCTGCCGTGCACCGCGATGCATAAGTTTTTACGTGATTGTCTGAAAAAAAAGACCTTAAAGAAAATGTTAACAAAACCAAAAAAAAAAAAAAAGAGCCGGTTGCAACTCGAACTGAACGCCCTTCGCCACGCCCCTGCCACCTTTGACAAGCATTTAACGTTTCTTCTCTTCTCTTTTTTTATACGATTGCTAACTGATTTCCATGCATAATTCAAATTGAAAATTGAATTCAAATAAATGCATTTTAAATTAATTTTACTGCTGTTGCCGCTGCTGCTGTTGTCTGTGTGTTTATTATTATTTTTATTATTATTATTATTATTATTATTATTATCATTATTGCGCTTTTTTTTCTTCACTTGAAACAAATTGTTATGCAAAAGCGCGTGAAAATCAACTAACAAATGGATGCGAATGGATCTGCATAATTAACAGCAAAACTGTTTGCATACATTTTAAAAATACAGATCGAACGGGTTGAAAAAACACGAAAAATAATATCAATAAAACTGCCGTTAAATACAAACAGTAAAACCGAAAAACTGTCAGAGATAAAAATTCCAAAAAAAAGACTCGAAAAAAATATATCAAACAGCAAATATATCGAAAATATAAATCGAGGCAAACGTAAAAACTGCGATGAATGCGATATGCAGAGCAGTGTCCAAAAAATGAGAAAAAAAAACGAATTCGCCCTGCAGCTGGCCTCAGGGGTACTCAGCATATGTGTCACAACAAAAAATAGTAGACCGTCTGAATGTAAGGCAGGCATAAAAAATTCGCATATGCATTTCTCTTGAATACCCCTAATGCATGCAGTTCTAAGCGAGAGCCTATGCCATTCCTAGATTTCAGCTGGGTCTGCCAGCTTGCCTGCCCGGTCCGTTATTTCGCTCTCACACTCTCTCTCTCTTCAATATGTCAGCGCCTCTTCTGGCCAGCCCAGCCAATGGGTTTGCAATGCATACTCCCCACTCCTTTTACTCGCGACACGCAGAGCACGCGATGTGCTACACTTTTCGCACTTATTACAAATTTATAACTGTTATTTTATGGCCCTCATAAATGTGTTTGACACACGCACACGCCCTTTAGATTGTAATTAGCATTTGGCATGTTTGTTTTTGTTGGTGATGGTGTTGGTGTTGCTGTTGTTGTTGTTTGCTTTTGCCTAGTGTTTCGCAGTGTTCGAGTGTCTATAGACTAGAATGCCGCTGAATAGCTTAACTAGAGGATTTCAGAAGTTTTTTTTTTTTTGTATTTTTTCATTTGTTCAGATAGATATATTAATTATGGGAAGACTCCGCTTTTTGTCTATAATAAGTATTATGTGGACAGTGTATTTTGTATGGATGTGTTTGTGTGTGTGTGTGTGTGTGTGAAGAGAGGAGGGGATTAATTAAAACATGATGCCGAAAAAGGTCAGAAACTTGAGTAAACTGTACAATTTATACAAAAACCGATACCTAGCCAAGTGTATGAAATTGAAATCCGCTCTGACATATTCCGTTTCCGGTTCGATTCAACTGCATTTACGAGCACGCCGTTGGAAGCGCTTCATGCGCAACGACCACTCGTCCTTCCACTCCAATACCACAGAACTGGGTCCGATTGCCAGATAGCCCGGCGCTGCTTCCGAGTCACGTCCAAGTATTAGATACGATCTACAATAGAGTTCAAGCAAGACACGAAAATAGATATCAAAGTCAACAAATCATGCAATAAGCAATGCACATAAATTATCATTAGTTCAGATTAGAGAGCTACTTACTTGTTCAACTTGATCTTGGGGCACTGACACTCGATACTCTTGCGCGGCACCAGCAGCATCATATTGCCTCGTCCCAGCAACGAACTGGTTGTGCCCGACATGGGGTTACGCTTGAAAATCGTCTGTATGTTTATCTCGTACTTGTAAATCTCGTTCTGGCGCTCAATTGAGAACTTCTCGGTGCTAATGTCCTGGGAGGCGCGATCATGTCCAATCACCTTGGCCAACAGAGCTGCAATCGAGTTGAGTGTGAGTCACGCTGTGTCATATAGAGCGCGTATTACGCATACGTACCATAGTCCTCCATGCAAAACTTGTTCAGATTGAGCTTCTTCGGGCTGGCCTTGCATTTGCCGCAATCTACATGTGTGTGGAGAGAGTTTATGGAATGTTTATTAATTTTGGTGCATTCTATATCTATCTGTGCAAATGTGGAGAGTTTATTTTTTTATTAAAATTTTGCTTTATTCTTAATTACAAGACACGTTTTGTTTGTTACTCTCCACCACTCTTATTAATCCTTACCTAAGCAGTCTCTCTATAGTTACGTTATACTTGCAACTCTCCACTATGCACTCATAACTCTCCACAGGTCATGAGTCTCTCCAACTATCCATGTTATAACCCAACAGCTCAAACAATTTTTAAATTGCTACTCTCCACTCTATACTCACAACTCTCCGCAAGCAATTCATTGTAACTCTACTGTTTCTCTTAATTGGCAATTCCATACGCCAGCTATCTATGTAATAACTCAATAGCTCAAGTTACTTATTGCTGGAAACTCTCCACTACTCATACTCAACTCTCCACTAGTAATACAGCAAAACTCTCTATTACTCTTCATTTGAAATTCTATTTGCGAGTTTTCTATGTAGTTAATCCATAGAGCACGCTTTACTTGCCAACTCCCATAAATCTATACACTCACAACTCTCCACAAGTTACCTATCATAAGTCTCTCTAAACTCAACTAGTCAGTCATCATCAGTCTCTCTAAGTAACACACAACTCTCCACTATTTGCTTATAGCAGATCACACTGTACTCTCCACATATTCACAACTCTACATAACTAACACATCTTATCTCTCATAAGTCTGTCTACACTCTTTGCTAAAAAGTCTACATAATACTCGTTTCTTGTCAAGTCTCACTCTACACTCTACACTTATGTAACTCTACTAGTTACTCTCCACTCGTTTCACTTTTGCACTTACACTTTTTCATTTCCTCAGCCTGCGAGCCGCCGCCATCTTTGTAGTCGCCTGTTCCACTGCCGCCGCCAGCGCTTTCCGCTTGAATCATATTCGCATTTGTGGGCACCTCTGTTAATACGCAGCATCAAAAAAAAAAACATTAATAACAAGGCCAGAGAGAGAGAGAGAGAGAGAGTGGGGGAGTGCGGGAGTGAGGGAGTGAGTAAACTAGACACTTACTTATGCAGGGCGCCACATGAGAGCGCGTCTGTTGATAGCCGCGTGCACAGCGATTGCAAGTGAGGCCAGTGACGCCCTCCTTGCAGGGACACTGACCACTCAGATGATTGCACGTCTTGCCGGTAGAGCCCACGGGATGACAGTCACAGCCTACGAAGGCAAAAGTGGGAGAGAGTGGGAGAAAGCGAGATGGTTAGAGTCATCATTAGAGAGACATCTGCGCCGTGTGACAGTTAACTAGACCGCTGATTGATGGCCAAACAGCTGCTACTTACGTTTGCACACTTTACGATGATTGGGTGGCTTGGTGGCATCCCGATAGTAGCCCTCGCGACAATAGTGACAATACCTTCCGGTCGTATCATGCTGACAATTATAGCAAACGCCGCCAGACACACGTCCGGACAACTTGTACAGCTCGAGATTGAAGCGACAGCGACGAGCGTGTCCATTGCACTGGCACACTGAAAGCGTAAAAAGAGAGGGAGAGAGAGAGAGAGAAAGAGACAATAAGTTGAGGTAATGTATGAGACACTTAAAGTATAATTTAATTATATATATTATATTGCCATAAATCTTATCAAGTAAAAAGTGCTCGACTTTTAGATACACTGAACGTCAGTTCGGGTACGTAAAGTCTTTATTTGTAAAAATATAATTCATAATATTCGTCAAATACGCTAAAAAGGCTCTAATAATCAGAGTTGGATAACAGCTTTAATGGATTTCATGAAAAATATATATGTATATATAAGATAAGTTAAGATTTGTGCGCACTATAGAAGAATTTATCTCTAATTTCTTTTACTAAAGGATAGGTAGACGAACGTACGCAAGGACGGACTGCCGGATGGATGGATTAACGGACGGACGAATAGATAGACGAACAATCATTTGGATAGATTGACGGACGGATGAACAGAAGAATGGATAGACCAATGGACGGACGTACAGTCAGATGAACGGATGGATGGTTAAACGGTCGACCGACAGACGAATGAATATAACGGACGAACATACGGACGGATGGATAGACAAATGGATGAACTGACGAACGCGCGCATGGATATACCAACGGACGGACAAACTGATTAGTAAATTAATGAATGGTCGAACATACAGACGGAAAGGCGGCTAGAAGCAGGAACAGACGGAGCTACATCAAAAATTCAAGATGCTTATATGAAGAAGTAATAAGATAAAATGTGAGTAAGCCTCGCCGCAGGCGTAACATAATACAGCAATTGTATTCAGAACTAAGAGCCTTAGATTAAGCATTTATTCAGTAAATAAAGCTGCTTAATAATACAAAATATCATGTATAATATAATACAAATACAATTTCTTTATTAATTACAATATTTTGTACATTTAATTATTTATATTAGCCAATCAATTAAACAACTTTCACAAGTTGAAAGCTAATTAAATTAAGTTGCATAAATGTTTTTCATTAAGACATTGCCACATCTTAAAGTTGAGTGTTTTGTTGCTATTTGAAACGCTCATAAATGTATATTCATTTATTCATCTTTAAGATTGTATCGCTCGCTTAAGCTCTTTATGTCTGAGTCCCTCCAGCTGGCCCCCAATCTCAGCCCCTTGGCTCCAACACAACTCAAACCTAATCATTTAATGGCAGTCGCTTCTCGCCTCGCACATTTCATAAATAATTAATAATCAAAGATATTTTTTACGTGCTTTACTTCTATACCAGTCAGGGGCAGCCACGCCCCTTCACGCCGCCCTTCGACTGTTTGGATATGATTGATTGTTGGTTTGGCTGTGTGTGCCGTTGATTGATGAAACTGCAAACAAACTACAATGCCAAAGGTATGGAGAGTGCAGAGGTGGCGGGGCACCTGTACATTTATCGATTTCATTGCCCAGCAGCAGCTAGCTGACCGAGTCCGAGTCGGAGCGTGTGTGTGTGCCTGGATGGAGCTAAAACTTAAGCATCAGCGTCAGCGTAATGCCGGTTTAATTAGTTGGCCAATATCATAAAATAATTTTAGCCAACTAATTGGCAGCACTTGACTGCAATTTATGTGCCACAGCGTGCTACACGGCTCCAGCTCCAGCTACAGCTACAGCTACAGCTGCCTCACGGCATTAAGCGTGATTTATACCAGACCCAACTCGTACTCATATATATATAAATATATATATATATATATGTATGCATGTGTGTGCGAGCAGACGAAGCGAAGAGGTACGCGTGCAGAGCTTTATCTCTAGTATGGTTACGTATGGGTCTGTTGCCCACGCAGTTCGACTTTGACTTGCACACGCATGAGCGCCTGCTTTGTGATGGGACACGACGGAGGAGGAACAGGAGGTGCATGAGGCTAGCGGAGAACAACACAAAATATGTCCCTTGCCTGTAGTACTCTCTGACTCCCAGCTACAACACCAACTCCATCTCTACAGCCATCCAGAGCAGCTCCGGAGCTCAGTCTGTGACTCTGGCTTACGGCTGGTGCGACTATTGTGATGGCTGTTGCTTCATATTTTTCATATCTTATGTCTGCATCATCGAACGAAGCTGACAACAATGGAGACGCAGTCCGGCAAGCCGCTGAGTCGGAGGGCGGGGGGCAGTGGCAAAGCGCGGGCGGCCGTTCGCTTATTTGGCAAATAACAACAATGGACAATGCGGCAGGCAATGCCTCAACGTTTACTTTATCCTGGCAGCATATATCCAAATCTCCCTCTCATTCTCTCTCTCTCTCTTATATGGCAGTCATTCGTCAATGATGCTGTCCTCTCCCTCCCTCTCCCTCTTTATCTGTCGTCTCCCAAATTAAAATGACTTTTTATTTCGACTTGACACTCGGCATGCTGTTATATCAGCTATCAGCTGAGATGGCTGGCAAACGAGTTAACCGCCAAATGAATCGCATCGAGACCTAACTAAGTTATATCATTTCGAAAGAAAATGTGAAAGTTGCAACGAGACACTGGAGAAATTATAGCACAGTGCAAAGAAGTCGAGAAGAGTTTGATTGCGACAAGAATTTCAATAAAAATGGATTTCCTTAATATTCCCAATTAATCAGTTCAAATTCTTTAAGTAATGGGAAATTTTATAAGAAAAAATGTTATTAAAAATATAAATAAGTTTTTTTTAATAATAAAAATATTTATTTAATATTTTTTATATATTTTTATATATTAATTTAATATTTTTAATATATTATATATTAATTTAATATTTTTAATATATTATATATTAATTTAATATTTATGAAATATTAACATTTTATCTATTTTTTTTTTTAAATTTACAAATATATTTAAAACATTTTTTTAATAAACATTCTCCTTCAAAGTAAATTTCCTTACAAAAAAAAATTTTTTTAATAATAAAAATAAAATAATAAAAAAAAATAACAAAAAATTTCAACAAATAAAAAATTAATTACAATTTTTTTTTAATTTTGACAAAAAAATATATATATAAACTATTTACAAAAGTTTGTTAAGAATATTATTATTTAAAAATTTTCGTTTTTGCAAGGATTTTAATAATATATCGATAAAACACATTCTATTTTTAATAGACTCAAAAAAAAAATTTAATAAATAAATAAAAATAAAAAGAAAATTTTATAATAATTTGAATTTCATTTTTTCAAAAATTATATGAATTAAATGTATTTATTAATTTTTTAAGTATAATATTTGACTTTAGCTCTTTAATTATATTTTCATTTTATTTTTGAATTTCTCAATAAAGAAAGTAAAATGAAAATTGAAAATAAACCAAATTGATTAAAATTTTGTTTTTCGTTTTATGTATAAATAAAAAGTTTTCTTTTTTTAGCTGCATTGCAAGGCTTTTGAGCAGCGATGAGACTCTGTGATATCGACTTAGTGGTCATAAGACGGCCGTGATGACAGTGTGTGTGTGTGTGTGTGTGTGTGGGTCACAGTTATTGGCATTGAGACACGCATTGTAAATGAGCTGATTTTGCGAGCAATAAGCCAACTTGAGCTGCTGCCACATAAATACCAAGCACATGGAGCAGGAGGCGGTGGCAAGCAGAGCAACTGGGCTGATGAGCTAAGCAGCTGAATGTTGTAGTAGATAGAGGAACCACACACACACACACACCGACAGAGAGAGAAATTCCAATGAAAAGACAATTGGAAAATAAAAGCCAAATAGTCGAATAAAAAAAAAAAAAAAGCCAAATGAAATTATGTGACGCTCTCGATGATTAGCTAAAGTAGCGCATAAATTGTTTTTCTGGGTTGGGTTGGGATTAAGCGAAGCATGTCGAGCACTACAGACTACATTAAAACATGCTCGGCTGTGGCTTTTAATATGTGGCACACAAAACGATCTATCTCTCTCTCTCTCTCGTTCACTATAGAAATCGAGGCACTCAATCAGCCTAATTGGAAACAATAAAACGCATTTTAACGCGAAATTTTCTTTACAGCTCATTTGATTTTCAACCGACAGCAGAGGACGGCGGAGCAGAGCACACACATTGCTCCATTACTCATCCATATAGTCAAGTCAACCCACTCATCGATGCATTCAATTGTATGGCATCCCAAAAGAAATGAGAATCAGGCAGAAAAGTTATTGCCGAGGCTGGGGCTGAGCGAAAAGTTCGACAGATCATTGCCGAAAGATTTTACATTTTGCATTTTGTGGCATTTCGCCACACACACCCCCCCCCCCTCCCCCCCAATCCGTGCCTGCAACAGACAAGCCCCCAAAAACAGCATCTACTACGCCCATAAGAAAAAAAAAAAAAAAACAAAACTCACATTTCGCATCTGGCAGGCAATTTTTTGATATACGACTTTCGTGGCGAAAACAAACAAATTTGCAGGCGGTCGAGAAAGAAAAGTTCATAATTTTGCTGGCTTTTTAATTAAATGCCAAAGCAGCGAGCGAGTGCAAAACACAGGCAAAGGCAAAAAGAAAAGTGCGAATGGAAAAGCGAAGAAGAAGCAAACATGTGAAAATCATTTGGCACCATGCGAATGAGTGCGAGTGCGCGTTGCCATAGAGCGAGCAGAGACCGTGGGACTAGTGCATCGACAGCTAGCGCTAGATAAGCCCGGGAGAGAGTGAAAGGGGGCAACAGGGGCAGCGGCAGCGGCAGCAGGAGAAGGAGGAGGAGTAGCAGGAAACGGGACCTGGCTCTTGCGAGTTATGCGACCGTTTGCAAAACAACAAATTATGGGCCAAACAAGCCGCGGCCCAAAGCGGCTGGCCATCATCTCTCCTGCAACCTACCTCCCCTCCCTCCCTCCCTCCCTCCCTCCCTCTCTCTCTCACTCACACACACACTCTCTATAAAGTGGCTACAAAATGTCTACATTTTTATTTCATTTTCACATTTTCGTTAGTTTCTGCCAGAAGGCGGCACAGACTCCAAATGTCGAAACTACATGCCAATAGACATGCTGAAGCGCGTACAGCGCAATATAGACTCCATATAGATGTATATATATAAATACATACATATATAGCATCTGAAGTGATCGTAGCGCATGCAGGCGCCAAGGCCTTAAATAGCTGGGCAGCAGCTCAATTTATTCACAAACGGGGCAAAACAGATGTCAAAACAAAGATTTCCTTAGCTTCAGTTCAAAATTTGAAGAAATAGCTTAAGAACTTTATTATAGAGGCGCTGTAAGATTGCCTAGACAAAATGATATGCAAAACGTGTCGAAAACGGCAAAAGAGTCTGATGTGCATGGAGTATATGAGAGTTCTTCTATAGTATAAAAGATTCTTTAATGTGTAAATAATATAAAGTAAATTAGATATATATTTTATTATAATTATATATATATCTGTAAGTCGCAACATATAGCTGTAAATTTCCATATATATATTGACAATATTTCAAGTATTTCAAAGACTAGAAGATATACATAGGATATTTTTATTATATATCATATCTCTGCCTTTTTCTGCTTATATCATATTTTAGCCCATCATCATGTTGTCCATTCGATAACTCAAACATTCTAAGAACCTATCTAAGTTAGTTGAGTGCACCCGACTAGAAGATTCCCGGAAGCAGCTGCCCACATTCTAGGCTTAGTCTATTCACACACCATATAACCATTCGATAAAAAGAAAGTGAATGACTAGAAGATATCCTGTAATAATATCACTTCTTGCGTGTCTTTTGGAACACCCTGTATACATGCATATATCGTATTCTTTAGTCAAATAGGAGCCGGAAGAGCTCATCTGCTTCAGCTCATATTCGTTCGAGATCGAGTTTAGATATATTTCTTACGAAATTATTCCAAAACATATTAAGTTATATAACTAAAGCAGTTTCCAGCGAATAACTCAGTGCACTCAACTTATATATATGTATATATAATACAAATATATGTATATGTATCGTAAAAGGCAAGTGAAACCATGCAGACCTCGAGCGTATATATATCGATGAATATATCTACTCATCATATCACAAGATATAGCTAAATGCATTTCTTACATATTCATTAACTATTATTGACTATATATATTTGATATATGTATATTAGCTATCTTCAGTCTCTGCTTAGACTAGCTTGCCATTTACAGGGTATTCAAGTGCCTTGCATTTCTATTGCACATTCGTATATATGTATACATATATATTATAGCTTAGCGAGGGCGTTTTATCGAATGGGCGCGCCAGCAACGTAATTTTCACTCTTTTCATTTTACACTCACGCCATAATTTGCAACAACACCTACGCACACACACACACACACACACACACACACACACACACACACGCACAATACATTTTTGGCTCTCCCTTTTCGTGGGGCAGCCTTTGCCTTTGCCTTTGCGCCAAGTTCGATTTTTGCTATCGCACAACAGCAAATTCGCTGTGCTTGGCATAAAATGTGCTTTGGGCCCGGGACGCATCCTGGCATACAGCGCTCCAGCTCCAGCTCTCCATTCCATCTACAGATTTGTGCTTAGACATTTTTTGCCAGCGCCGTCCAGCCATTCACACTGCTCCCCCTTCCAAACAGCCTTGGCGGCTGTCAGCAGCTTTGCCTTTTGGGCCCCCCCCCCCCCACTCCCCCCACAACTCTAAGACGCTGTCTGGCTGCCTGCCCAACCGTCCAATCGACCCCTTGCGTCTGTCTTGCTGTCTTTTATTATTATTATTTTTATGTACTCGCATTTTTATTTGCGTGGTTTGTGTATTTTACAATTTGATGTGATTTGAATTTTCAATGATGCCCCAAGTTCGGGGCGATTGAGAGATTGTGAGAAGCCAAATCAAGAGAATTTCGTAAACCAAAAATGGGAAAAGAATCAACTGATGCGTAAAGCGCGTCGTCATTCCGAACCCAAAAAAACATATATATATATATATATATATATATATATATATATATATATAGTAGATGACGATGACAACGTCGTTGCCAGGGGCGTGGCACACAGACCCAACATCGATATGTCTTTTGGCCAATGATTTCGAATGTGTTGCCACGCATAATTTTATTTATTTTTCAATTTGGCTGCCACCTCTCGCCCCCCCCTCCTTCGACCTCGTCTCTCTCTCTCTATCTACTCTCGCTCTCTCTCTCTATCTCTCCTCTATCTCTATCTCTCTACTCGCTCTTCTCTCTCTCTCTCTCTTCTCTCTCTCTCTCGCTGCTCTCTCTCTGTGTACCTTAAGCACTTGCTGCTTATGAGCTAAGGCTTATGATTAGCACATGCCCCAGATCCGCCACAAGCCTATCCATCTATCGCATCCCCAGCTACACACACACACACACACACACACACACACACATAGGCACACACTCGCAATGCCATGTGCTGACAATTTGCTGTCGAAGTCGTGCAACTCGCTGCGTGCCTCTTCTCTGCCCCTCTGCCTGCATTTTTGCGCTGGCCGCTTCAATTTTTGGCTTGCCAAAATATTTGTCGCTCGACTGCCATCCAAATTTCCTTCCCGTCTTTTATTTTTTATTTAATTTTTTTTATATTTAGCTCCGAGTGCAACTGTCGCTATAGAGAAACACTTTCGACACTCTCTGTATGAAATGTGTACATTGTCTGCCAACATTTCTTCAGTCAAGTTTTGAGGCCTTGCACTTCATTTATTTTAAATATTTTAAAGTATTTTTTTTTTTCTCTTAATAATTGCGTTGCACATATAATTTAATAAAAATTATTATTTTAAATATAATATTATATTTTATATTTGTATATTTTTTGTTTAATTTAGTTTTATATTTTAATATATATTTATTTATTTATATAAATTAATATTTTAAATATAATTTTACATTTTATATTCGAATTTTTTTTAATTTAGTTTTTTATTTTAATTTATAATTATTTACATATTTATTATATTTGTTAATATTTTAAAAAAGCATTTTTCTTTAAAAAAATAAATTTTAAAAATTTATAAATAATTAAATAACAAAATAAATACACTTTTTCATATAAAATAAGTGTTTTTTTTTTATTTTTTTATTTTATTTATTTTTTTTTTATTTTTGTATTTATTTATTTTTATTATTTTATTTTGTATTTGTTTTATTTATTTTTATTTAATTAATTATTTATTTAATTTATGTTTTTTATTTATATATAGTTTTTATTTAAATTATTTATTTTTAATTTTTTTATTTAATTATTTTTTATTTAATTAGTTATTTATATTATTTGATTTTTTATTCAATGAAATTCAGATTATTTATTTTTTTATTTTTATTTATTTATTTTTTTAATGACTGCGTTTCACATATAATTTAATTAAAAATTATTATTTGAAATATAATTTTATATTTTATATTTATATATTATATTTTCTAAATTTAGTTTTATATTTTAATTTATAAATATTTAGGAATTATTTTTAATGTTTAATTAAGTATTTTTGTTTAATAAGTAAACAAACATAATGTGAATAAATAATTATTAAAATAAAATAAAATAAAAAATACATAAATAGATAGATAATTAAATAAATAAATAATTAAATAAAAAATAAAAAAAATCATTGAACAAATAAATAAAAATATAAATATAATGAATAAAAAAAATAAAATAAATAAATAAATATGAAATAAATAAATAAATAAAATGAAATAGATAAGATTAGATAAATAGATAAAAAATTATTTACTTTTTTAAAATTTATTTTGTTTTTTATTGTATATATTTTATATTTGTATTTTTAATTTAATTATATATTTATTTAATTTTCTTTTTACTTTTTATTTATTTATTTATTTAATTTATTTTATTGATTTTTTATTTATTTATTTATTTGTTTATTTATTTCTTTATTTATTTTATTTTATTTATTTATCTATTTATTTAGTTTTTTAAATTTATTTTATTTTATTTATTTTTTTTTAACCTATTTATTTATATATTTACTAATTGATTTATTTGTTTATTCCACACAATTATATTGCATTGCATTCCTTTTAGATTTGCATTTCTTAATTTGGTTTACTCATTTTTTTTTTATTTTTACCTCCATCCATGACCAAGTTGCTCATAGCCAGGCCGCACTGTATCTCTATGCTGCACATGGATATCTCTTTTGGCCAACTTTTGATTTGGCAACATTAATTTCATTCAATGAACTTTTCCCCAATGATGCACGCGTGTGGGCGTATTTGGAGAAGTTGTTTGTTTGCAGTTCGAATATAATTTACGTGTTGTTGTTGTTGTTGTTGTTGTTGTTATTGTTGTTGTTGTTGTTGTTGGCAATCGCAATTGACACCCCCACAAAATGTGTTGACGACTTTTGACGCCAACACGCGAATTTGGCAAACAAATTACCCAAAATGCATCGAGCCAAATTGCTGGCAAATCGATGCCAAATCGGAACTAAACCAACTCGATGTTGGAGTTTCAAATGCAGTTATTGTTGTTGTTGTTGTTGTTGTTGCTTATGGCATATAGTGTTAGCTGTGCATAGATAGCGCATGTATATTTGGGCGTTGATAATTGAATTGAAAAGTTTTTTTCGCCGCACTTTTGGCATGCCAATTGATGGGGCAGCCACAAGATGAAGAAGAAGAAGTAGAAAACAAGATATATACAGTTAAGGCGGCATAATTTGCAGATTGTGCAATAGACAGACAGACAGAGCGAGAGAGAGAGAGAGAGCGGGGAGGAAGGAAACTGGTAAATGTAAACTGGAAATTGGAAAAGCGCAAGCAAATTAATGGCCAAAAGACTGCACAGAGAGAAAAAAAAAAAAAAAAAAACAACAACAACGCGACAAAACGAAACAGCAAACTCTTTAAGCCAAGAATGCTAAGCAAAAACCATAATAATAAAAGAGATAAATCAGCCTTAAGTTCTCAAGTTGCTCCAAGTATCGCAATTGCAATTCAGTTACACGATTCTCGCCATATACACTGCCCCGTCCGTATACAGTGGCTGCCGTCTGTATGCGCACAGCCTGGCAATGGCTATTCGAGCAGCGCTCAACATTTGTTTTCAGTGTAAGGGCATTTAAGGCGTCGTGTCGTTTAGTTTGAACATGCCTCGTTTTATTATAGCCACATACATTAGCATTGCCTCTTGTGGCAATGTCACTTTGACTGCAACTGCAACGGCGACGGCAACGGCAACGGCGACGGCAACGGCAACGGCGACGGCAACGGCGACGGCGAACTCGACTTACAGCGCATTTTCATAAGACATAAATTCTGCGATTTAGCTAAATGCGCTCTACGGACTTTGCCTGGGTAATTTGTGGCATGCCAGCCACACAGCAGGAGAGAGTGAGAGAGAGAGAGAGAGAGAGAGAGAGAGAGAGAGAGTGAGTGAATGAGTGGGAAAGAAAAAACTGCATTGGCATTAAATTACGCTCGCACATGAAGGCGAGACAGAGTTTTGGAAGCGCTCCCAGACAAGGCGACGCGACAAGAGCTCATATTGCTTTATACGCAGAGGGAGAGAGAGAGACAGAGAGAGAGAGAGAGAGAGTGGGAGAGTGAGGGAGGAGAGACAGCGAGAGCTAGACACGCTTCTCTTTTATTACAGCCTGGTTATGCGCTTTTAATGGAACATTTTGTACGCAAATTGCATTAATTTTACGTCAAAGTTGGCCAAAAAAAAAAAAAAAAAAAGGAAATGAAGAAATCGAAAAGAGCTAGGGAAGAGTGTCAGGGATGCAAACTCTCTGCTGCATAGAGCATAAATTGCAATGTCTATGTCAACGATGATTGAACGATTTATGAGCCGCAGCAACTGCAACTGCATTGGCAACTCACCTCAACCAGTTTTCGATGCAATGCATTGCAAAGGCAATGCAATTAAACGCATCTGCATCTGCACCCGATCCGCCAACCTAGCCCTGCCAATCGTCTAAAGTGAAAATCTAGCCACAAAACAGGTCAAGGTACTCTAAAGATCTACAACTTCGGCAATATAGATTGGCGCACCTGGCTTTATCAACCATTTCAATTTGTGGAGAAATCACATTTACACGTTTTACTATCAATTCAAATAATAAAAAGAGAAGAAAAAATAAAAGTGTCGCCACAACGAACATATTTAGGTGAAAAATCACACGAATCGAGGCAAGTCGAATCGAAGCTAATCTATTTAATCACACTCAAGTTAACTGTTAATGGAAAACAAGATTATTTTCATTTTACACGAGCTTAATGCAAATTATATTTAGATGGAGAAGAGAGAGAGAGAGAGAAAGACAGAGACTCATTTAGCGAGAGAGAAAAATAAAGATATAGACTGAGGAAGATATATCTATACTAAAAGGAACTGAGGGATATAGAG
Organism: Drosophila koepferae; assembly: GCA_030914345.1. NCBI lineage: Eukaryota > Metazoa > Arthropoda > Insecta > Diptera > Drosophilidae > Drosophila > Drosophila koepferae. The sequence continues at coordinate 9,909,712 of JAUESR010000196.1, read as the reverse complement.
AGAAGTAGAGAAGGAAAGAGGGAGAGAGAGAGAGAGAGAGAGAGAGACAGACTCAGATAAAGAAAGAGAGAGAAAGAGATGCATGCAGACAAAGAGAGAGAGTGAGATAGACACTGAGTGATATGGAGAGAAGGAGAGAAGGAACGACAGAGAGAGAGAGATGGGGAGAGACAGAAAGACAGATACATATCAAGAGAGAGAGAGAGGGAGAGAGAGAGAGGGAGAGAGAGAGAGGGAGAGAGAAAGAGATACATGCAGACAAAGAAAGAGAGTGAGACACTGAGGGAGAGAAAGAGAGAGAAAAAAAGGGAGAGGGAAACAGATATAGACTGAGAGAGAGAGAGAGAGAGAGAGAGGGAGAGAGACAGAGACATAAATACAGCACGAGGAACTATAAAGAGAAGAAGAGAAACAACTGAGATAGAGCGAAGGGCAGACATGGAGAAAGAAGAAAGAATGAAAGCGAAAGAAGAGATATAGACGAAAAAGTAACCGATGGATATAGAAAGAAGAAGACATAAAAAATGCTTGACAGACAATATGGAGACAGAGAAAGAAAGAGTAATATAGAGAGAGATAGAGATATGCTGAGAGAGATAGGGACAGAGAGATACTTAGAGAGATAAAGAGAGAGTGAGATAGGCAGAGATATAGACAGAGAGAAAGAGAAATATGTAGAGCAAAAAGAACTGAGGGACATAGAGAGCAGAAGAGCTTGAGATAAGCAAAGGAAAGAAAGGGAGACATAGGGAAAGAGAGAGTGCGCGAGAGAGAAAGAGTGAGCGAGAGAGACATAAAAAGACGAAGAGAAAGAGTGAGAGATCGAGGTGGAGATTTAGGGAGATGGAGACATACGACATTAGACATTATTATTTGCCATAATTAATTTATTAATATTATATATGCATATAAACAATTTATATATATAAATTTTATAATTTGCAATAATTAATAATCAATTTTATGGCGAATTATATAAATGAGATAATAATTTTATTCAAAATGTTCAATTCACTTGTTACTTTTAAATTATGTTATTATTATTTTGATTATATTTATTTAAAGTTGTAATAATTCACGATTTTTTGAGAGGGAACTGTATATAGTTCTAAGACAATTCTCCTGCACAATCTTTAAGTTAAATACAATTAAATTATTTGTTATTCAACTTAAGAAAAAACAAATGATTTAATTACATTTGCCTGAATGTGAGAAACTTAAGCTGCTTAAGCTTGAAAGCTGCTGTAAATGCCCAAAAACCAGCTTGAAATGAATATGAGAGGCAAACATATTTCTCAAATATCAATTTTCATTTATCTATTTGAAATAAATATTGCAAACAAATTAGAGAAAAATCTTTGAATTGAAGCAATGCTGCAAAAACTCGAATTCTATAAACTTGCGGACTAAAGTAACTGTAAAAAAAGACAAACAAAACAAAATTGTTGTATTTCATGCAGAAATTTCTCGTATTGTCTTTGCATATGCATATGGCAGACAGACACAGTTATAGACAAAAGTAATGGCACACACACACGCACATAACAGTAAATAACGAAGAGATTTGTATAGTTTGTCGAACGATTTTGCGTGTTGCGAAAAATGCAAAGCCAAATGCAAGCGAATGCAAAACTAAAAGCTCTAGCTCTCTCTCTCTCTCTCTCTCTCTCTCTCTCTCTGTGTGTGTTAAGCGGCAAACAAAAGCTGCTAGAAAACATAGAAAATCCCTTTGGGCAACAAAGTAGAGAGAGAGAGCGAGATGGAGATAGAGAGACACTTTTAGCACTTGCCATTTGCTGCACAGCTGACAAAGGCAGAACCGTTATATGGGGCCAAGTACTTATCTCTGTATATATGTGTGTGTGTGTGTGTGTGTGCAGCTCTATGTGAAGGTGTTCGAGCAGCGGCGGCATCCTTTGGCTGGATTTAGATTTGTCAGTGCAGCAGCAGCTGCTTGAAATTGTCACGCCAGCACTCTATAACCCACAAACATAAATATTGCAACAGCAGTGGATGGGGGGGGGGGGGGGGGGGGGGGGTGCGGGTGGGGGGGTACTATGACCTGGAGCATAATGTTATACATAAGCCATAAGCTGACGCGCAGTAAATTCAAGCTGAGCCGTTAGCCAGGCTAACCAATTAGAATGTTGCGCATACGCCACGTGCGAACACACACACACACACACGCACACATACACACACACACGCACAC